>LQRL01045146.1:0-19889 GCA_001703475.1 Hydroides elegans | reverse complement strand
ATATTTGATCTTGACAAGAATCATTTTCGTATGCGTTATTTGTGCCGCGCTGCTGATTATAAATTATACATGTAAACAAACGTCTATGATTTATATCATTATGTTAAAATAGAAACAACATAACTTAATTAATCATACATATATTTGTTTGATGTATTGCATATATAGTCTGTAAATAGGATGTTTCGAAAAGTTGAAGAATTTATCATTAATTTAGGATACAGGCTCTGTGGAATTTCAATACCAATTATTAAGATAAAATGTAATTGTTATGTAATTGCAAGTAATATAGCATTAACTAGAGCTATTAATTCTTGAATACTGCTAGGATGTTTTATTTCACAACCATACAAAATTTTATTTGTGGGACTAAGTATTAAGTTTGAATTTTCATAAACATAATATCTGTAAACAATTATCATTGTGATAATGGCTGTGGATGGGCATATTTGAATACTCCATACATCAACACAGCCAATGTTCAATACCCACATGGCATTACATGGTATGATTGGCACGGCTCTCAATATTCACTAAAAGCCGTGGAAATGAAAATTCGCCCCGTTTAGGGTTCCTTGATTTGATCAAACAAATCATCTTAATCATATTCGAGAATAGGTAAATATAAACATATACATTTTATAGTAAATAATGTATTCAGAAAACAACGATTTTTTTTCTAAATTCAAAATTGCAAGATTGCAGTTCCAGCAATACGAGTTTTATGATATTATGAAAAGTTTGGCATTTGTACATGTATGGTGTGCTTTGAAATTATCACTCATTTGGGTTCCATTTAAGAACATAGCCAATTGGTACTAATATGAACTGTTTGTCGTCATTATTTTCCTTTCAATGGAGAAAAATAAATATATATAATTTTCCTATGCTTCTATAATTTCATTTTTCTATTTACCTTAAGAGGAATGTATGTTATGATTATGTTGCATATTTTATTCACATATACATTTTTCATCGTTCGTTATATTGATGACGTTCAAAACCTGATTGCCTAAAATTGATGCATAGACTGGTTTTATACAAATAGTGAACAAAATTATACTTTTTTGTTATCAGAGCCAAATAAATGATAACAACAACAAATTTACATATCCGCAGATAAACCTTTAATCTATAACAGTATACAGTATTACTTGTCGTATTACAAAATGTATTTGAATGACGCAATTCATTCTGCACCCCTGTGTAAGTTAAACAATTATCATTGTGATTTAACAACTTAATGACAGTGAATAGAATGTTGTTAGTTTTTATCAGATAGTTCACAAATTAAAAGTTTATGAGAAATATGAATTGAATAATTTAACATAAATGAAAAAAAAACGAAAAAAATGTAATGTTCATATTTGATCTTGACAAGAATCATTTTCGTATGCGTTATTTGTGCCGCGCTGCTGATTATAAATTATACATGTAAACAAACGTCTATGATTTATATCATTCTGTTAAAATAGAAACAACATAACTTAATTAATCATACATATATTTGTTTAATGTATTGCATATATAGTCTGTAAATAGGATGTTTCGAAAAGTTGAAGAATTTATCATTAATTTAGGATACAGGCTCTGTGGAATTTCAATACCAATTATTAAGATAAAATGTAATTGTTATGTAATTGCAAGTAATATAGCATTAACTAGAGCTATTAATTCTTGAATACTACTAGGATGTTTTATTTCACAACCATACAAAATTTTATTTGTGGGACTAAGTATTAAGTTTGAATTTTCATAAACATAATATCTGTAAACAATTATCATTGTGATAATGGCAGTGGATAGGCATATTTGAATACTCCATACATCAACACAGCCAATGTTCAATACCCACATGGCATTACATGGTATGATTGGCACGGCTCTCAATATTCACTAAAACAAAATTTTATTTGTGGGACTAAGTTTTAAGTTTGAATTTTCATAACATTCATAACATAATATCTGTAATAACTTTATTTTGACAAACAAACCGAAAAATACTATTTTTACCTCCTATTGTTTTTTTTCTAATATGGTCGCTGAAACATATTATTTGCCCATTTTATTATTTGATAAATCATTACTTCATGTGCATGACAACAAAAAATAAAACGAGCTTTTGTAAATCAATTTTTCTATTTTCTTTTATTTTCCATTTTTCTTGTAAATCTGTTCCTTGAATAAGAAGGGTAGGACAAACGTATAGTTTGATCACTATAAATATGTCCGTCAACAATTAACATTACTTATGAAATATTTGTTTCATATTGATAATCTATAACTTACAATGTGTTTTTAAACTTGACTTTAAACGTTTTATGTGTGCTCTTTTGCTAGTAATTTTGGGAAATTATGTCAAAAATAAATCAAAGTCTTAGAACTTTAAGTCACTCTTATAACGCCTGATTAATCACATTTATACCAATCTCGATTTTAACCATTATGGTAAAACAAGTATTGAATTGCAACAATGCTGATTACAATGGGTCTAAAATGATTTTTTACTTTTTTACAAGTTTTATCACAGAAATCACAGATGAAGTCAAAATATATTTCGCTTTATGACACAACACTGGGCAAGATGGCAAACCCGTTGTAAAGTCAAATTCACACTCACTCAACGATTGGACAACTGTGGTATTAGCTTGTCGCCATCATCGTCGCATAACATATGAATAAATAGATGCTTGATGTCTTTGCATTTCATACATTACTAGAATATAGTTATATTATAGAATAGGTCGATAATGACATACAACATATAACTACCATTAAGCAGCTTGGGACATATGGAAATCTCTAATTCATTCTACTATATAACTTTGATCATCATAATACTAACGCTACTTTTGTTTTACAGAAAAAATAATAGCACAATAGAATGTAAACATACGTATGTTTCGTATACAGTGAAGAAATATTATGTCACAAATGCTCTATTATCGATGTCGAAAATGTGTTCTAAGTACGATTACAACGAGACACAAAATAGCAAGACCAGTAAGGGCGGTTTTGAATTTGCTAAGTAATCCTATGTATATAATATCCAAACGAAAAAAAAAGGGATTCTAGGAAGTATCTATATAAAGTATTGGCTTCGTAAATAGCTTTACAGCTCGATCCATAGACGTGAATAAAGGAATAATGGATACAAAGGGAAAGGGCTCCATCAGGAAAGCTGCACATACAAAATGTTTTCCTTATGGGGTTTTAAGCATTTGTCAATCTTAATCATTTAGAATTTTATCTCTAATAAGATTATACAATTTGGACATATTTACACAAACAAAAAACAAAAACCATTGAATCAGTGTAAATTAGTTTGAGTTTTTTTTTCAAGATAAATTTTGAGATACAGCAACAAATCGTCTTACTTATTATGAAATATATAATGCACTGGATGATATATAAAATGAATGATAAATGAAATCTATTTCTTGCATACGAACAAAAATTAAAATGGAACGACAATAGTGTGTATTTGCCCATTTTGATCCATTGAAATAATTGATATCAACGTCTTAATGTTTTTGGATGGTCTTTTATCCATAGGGGGATTAAAACAGAATACATGTTTAACCCAAACTGGTATTGATAAAGGTGCGAATTCAAATTAGAGATATCTTTATTTGCTAGGCATGTGACAAATCAAGGATTAACAATTAAGAACTGCTCATATTATCTCAGGGCGCGCGTCTTTCCTGTGGTCAACATTAAACAATCAATGTACTACTAAAATAATGAGAAACGAAATAAAATGGAACAAAACTAACACAAAGATTGATTTACAAAATATCTTAACATAAATATGTTAAACATCTCAAATCTGTAAAATGTTTTAATTGATTGAGTTGACCGATAACTTCAGCCTACTTAGTTTACAATCCATATATTTTGGGTGAGGCAGGAACGATAGGAAAACTATAAGAGTAAGTGGTCTGGCATTAGAAACATTGCGATGATGCATATGCTTATTAGGCGAACCCAGAGAGCGAGTGCGACAAGTACATGTTCTCTGACTACCAACACCGTAAAACCGATCATGCATATCAACACTGTCTCAAGAGTTCTTTACTGAGTATGTCAATGGCAAATCTGGTTTCGGGCTTCACTCTTTTTTGACAGTATATGTTGGCATTCAATAGTATCTCAAATACTTTTATCATGTATTTTGTTGTATGATTTCTTTCGACTTTCAAAAGAATTTTGCAAGATAAGTGTGCTACCTAAACCAGCCAAACATACGTGAATTCTTAATATATTTGATTGTTTTAGACCAAAAAACTCAAAAGTGATAAATGCAATAGACACAAAACTTAGTTTTTGAGCCACTGCGAACATATTCTTTTAAATTTGGGAGCATATATTTCTTAATTTTTAGGATAGTGTTTCAGCTATATTCATACATGGTATAGATGCAGTAATTAATCACAAATAATTAAAATTTCGCTCATTATATGAATATTTGTTAGTTCATGTCTCTCATATGACATGGGAGGGGGGGGGTCAGTGATCTTGTTTTTAAAGCCACCTGGGGTTTTACCATAGCTATGTTTAGCTTTAATAACTTATTTCGCATGGTTCTGAAACTCACAATGGATATTTCCCATAAAAGTCGATTTTAAATTACCCTCCTAAAATCTTTTCTTACTGCTGTAATTTAAGATAAAAGTAAAACCTAAAAGATACAATCATACACTTTCAATTCATTAAATTTTTCTGACATAGTGTCATTGGTTTGAACATTAAAAGTGTTTTTCTTAGAGTTTGTTGCAGTTCACTACTGGACATGAAATCTTCTGACGTCAAGAGGGCATTCCCATTTGGTACACATGAACAAATTCAGAATGTACTTTTGTCATGGTTACAGAAGGACATTGAATCAACATTGCATTGAATATCTTATTGATATAATTTGCATTTTCTTTTGCGTTATGTTATCTTAGATCTTTTTTTCTGCTTTGTTTGGAACACTCTAGCTTATGTGAAAGACCTTAAGACTGTAATGTATTATATTACATCTTTATTAAATGAACTGTATCTCCAAGCCTTTTGAAGATAAATGATTACTTGGCACGAATACCAAGAAAGCATGGTTGCTGACCTTCATGTTATATGATAGATGGGTGCTCACTGCTGCTAGAATATACAGTGACTCTGATATTACTAATAAGTATTTAATTGATACAGCTTTGATAAATATCAATGTGGGGAGAAGCCTGATTCAAACTATTAAAACATATATGCTTTTACGTCATAAACTTTGCTTCTAGTGGCTCAAAAGCCAAGTTAATGTGTTATTTTTCATGTTCAAATATTTTTCTGACATCCTAAAATGATTGATTGTAAAACATGAACCAATAGAACACTGATATCATACATCTATCAATAGAGAATTACATGTTTACCTGATGCCTTTTTTGCTCTCTTATAAGAGTTTTTAGTACTAGTACTGGTTGATGCGATACAAAAGAACAGCAACAGCTAACCAGATACAAGGGAGGAGCGAGCAATGTTTGTTATTTGTGTAATATTATATCAAATGGATATCTAAATGAATATTTAATGAATAAAAAATAAAGAAAAAGTAATTTTGTATCTAATATAATTTAGGATTCAATCCTTGATCTTAAATTTGTGATACTGTCAATTAATACTCAAACGTAATTGTCATAAACTCTATGTTAGATACAACCATTTAATGATGGAATTAAAAATAGTTTTGCTAATATTCTGTGGATATAACGTGTTCGATGTTTCTTCGCGTCTCGTGCACATACAAAGCTGCAGAGAAGCTAGTTTGGATACTCGGTGTCTGTTGACCTACATCCAAAATATCACGGGTCAGTTGGCCACACAAAACGAACAACTACTCGTCAACACTACACGTCACCTTGCGAATAAGTCGGAGCTCAATAAACTTGGAACTCAAATGGAACTGGACGCGCAAACTGAAACCAATCAAACTGATCTCTTTGCTAATGAATTAGCAACATTTACGACTAAAACCGAATTTGATAATAAAGTTGAAGAACTAACCGGACATAACTGTGTGCAAAACCTTAAAAGCGAAATTATTGACACAATACTTGAACTTGTCTCTTAAAAATTGAAAAAAATGAGCTACTTTCTACCGGATTCGAAAACCTAGCCACTAAGACCGAACTTGATAATGTAGTTGAGGCCCTAGCCACCAAAAGCAGAAGCATTGAAACTCAAATAGAAGAGATCTCACGAAAAGCTACCGACCAAAAGAGCTCTTCTCTAACGGGATGGCAGAACTACTGACTAAAACCAAACTCGATTTTGTGATTGAAGAACTAACCGGACATATTCAAGTGTTAACCGTTAAAAGCGGAATTATCGAAACTAAAATGGAAGAGATCTCACGAAAATGTACAAATCATGAAGAGCTCCTTTCTAACAGAATTGCAGATCTACCGACTAAAACCGAACTCGATAATGTCATTGAAGAACTAAACGGACATATCCAAGTGCTAACCATGAAAAGCGGAAGCATTGAAACTCAAATGGATGAGGTATTCCAAAAAGTTACAAGCCAAAGTGAAGATATGCATTACCTAACGACCGAAACTCAACTCAATAATTTGATCGAAGAACTAACAAAACAAAACCAAGAGCTCATCAACAAAACTGAAAGACTAGCATCCCGAAAGGAACGACTCGTAATGAACTATTCACCGGCCAGATCATCGAGAAAATGAACCAATTTTTGTCATTGGGATTAAACCCCAGTGTGCTTCATACTACCACCTCAGGACCTGAAATTAAAACTACAGAGGTCACCACCGCCCTATCCCCTCTAAACGACGAAACCCTTCCAAAAAACTGCCAAGATATCTACTCAGTGGGGTCTACGCCGTGCATGAGCCATGGTCTACATTTCATGCGTCGCGAAATCCTGGATCCAGCCGCAAATTGATCGATGTGTACTGCGACCACGATAGCGCAAGCGGTGGCCCGGGCTGGTTAGTATTCCAGCGTCGCCAAGATGACTCGGTCAGCTTCAACCGCACGTGGAACGAATACCGCGACGGCTTTGGTAGTCTCACCGGTAACGTCTGGTTAGGTAACCAGAACCTAGCCATAATTACCGGTGGTGACACAACATACAAATTAAGGATCGATCTAGAAGATTGGAGCAACGAGAAACAATACGCGCTTTACTTTACCTTCCGTGTCCTTGATGAGTCACACCTGTTTCAACGTCTACTGGGTGAGTACAGTGGCAATGCCGGAGGTGATTCTATGCGCTTTGCAAGAAATATGCATTTCAGTACATATGATATGGACAATGACGAATGGTCACGTGGCCATTGTGCACAAAGGGAAGGGGCAGGGTTTTGGTACAATGCGTGTGGATCGGCTCTTTTGAATTATCTCTACAGCAACACAGCCAATGTTGAATACCTCCAAGGCATTGTTTGGTATGATTGGCACGGCCCTCGATATTCACTAAAAGCTGTGCAAATGAAAATACGCCCCGGTTAGGTTACCTTGATTTGTTTCATTACCAAAACATTGAATAAACCGTATTCACACACGTGATTATTTTGAACACATAAATTTCTAAGCTACTAATTAAAAAAACATACAAGAGCGCAGTTCCAGCACAATACATTTTCTTTATATTGTAACAATATTTGCTATTTCAACTTAATAGTGTATATTCACCACATTTGGGTTCCATTTTTTATTTTAAGATTGTTACTTACGATAAGTTAAAACAACATTGGGAAACAAGAACAGGACCAAGATGAGCTGTTCGTAAATATTGTGCGGTGTAATTTGCCTTTTCATTGGAAAAGCTTATATTATTTTAATCATGGTGGCTTAGTTTACAAGGAATGTATATATTGATTATGCTCTATATTTTCCTCAAATATAATTTTTCATAGAACCTTAATTCGATAAACACAGACGATGGATGCTCTCATGCAAGTGGATTGACTGTTGCTTTATTGACTTAAGAACATATTATCAAAGTTTATGAAATAAACATAACATTACAATGACCTCAAAAAAATAATAAAATTGCAATATAGCAGAAAAATGCAGCATTTTTATTTGTATTGAATATTGCTCAATGAAGTTAACTTGTGTAGTGCAAGTTCAGAAGTATATGTTTAACTATAGTTTTTAGATTCAACGACAAGTAACAAATAATTAGACAATTGTCTTTCATAAAAAGAGGCGTGAAAACAATTATGATAATCTTATTTTGAAATATGTTTAGATTTGTATTAGTTTGCCGTTCTGAAATAAAGTTTATATATGTAAATATATAAGTCGGTTTTCATTAGTTTATTAGAAAAGAAACATTGATGAATGATTACCCATATATTTGTGTAAACACTGTTGTATGCTTATCCTATATACTGAAACAATTTTCGAGATATTAAGGAATTAATATTTAACTTTGGTAATATCATTCAAATACTGAGCGCTATAAATGTAGAATCTCAAGACAAAATTTTAAAATAATGGAATAATCATATATCGCCAAGTGATATATGATATGCTATAGGTTTTTATTTCAGAAGACACTGCCAGGGTGATTTATAATATGACGGTTTGTAGAGCGCTTAACCAAAAATTGTTATAAACGTATGTGCTACTATCCTTTAGAATGTTATTCGTTTCTGTCATAAATAACAGATAAAACACCTCTAGTGCGTGCCTTTTGAATAACATTCATATACACGTCTTTACTTTTTTAACCGATAAACATTTTAAATATTTTCTTTGGTAATTCAATTAAGTGATGATCAATTTGATGTACATGCTTATAAAATACATATTTTTAGCTTGATCACGTATAATTAATGTTTCTTTTTTTATGAGGCCGAACAAACTTACTTTTGGTTTCACCATTCAAAAAATATCATAATCCAAAATAATACATTGATTTATAATATTTTGTTTCTTATATAAAAATGATGAACGAAAATGTATAGTAATATCCATGGCGTATTCACACAATTATTGACATTTGACCAGTTCATAATGGCATATGTTTCTCTCTATAAAAATAGTTTCATTTTGGGAGACAATGTCAGTTAAATCAATGTCTTAGAACTCCAATGATTGTTCACATCAATATCAATCTTAATCGGAATACATACTAACACATAGTAGCAGTGATATTTTTCTAATAAATGTATCATCAGGGACTTAATAAGGTTAGATTTCTTACTTTATCATGTATTTTATGGAAATGTTCAGGTGCAAAATATTTGTTTTTCGCTATGCAACACCGCACGCGATATCATACCAATCAATCGCGATTGAATCAATGTGGTCCAGGATTGGCACTGACGTCGCCTTGAAAATAAATCTATAGGTGTTATTTAAGTGTTATTACCTATATTGTAACTGTTTATGATGGTATACTCATACAATTTATATTTCTAATATACCACATTCTAACTGACTACCACTTTAAGACACTGATTCACGCAATACGTATTATTGATGATTGTCCGAGGCAGTTATTGTTTTTTTTTCTAAATGCATTTTACATTAGCAAAATGTGAACAAGCAACCAAATACATTAGTCACGAGTTATCATAACACAACAGGAATATATAATTTTAATCGACACACTCAACTAACATTATAAGGATCACAACTTACAATAAACATCAATAACTCTTTTTAGTATGTACCAGTGTAATTCAAAATATAATAATGCAAAAGCTAGCGAAACATTTCATTGAATATAAATGTCAGTCGTGATTTTGATAATCAAATGCATAAGATGAATATTCATCTGTCTATCATGTTCCGGATAGAAATTTAAGAATGTGGTTTTAAAAGTATGTGTCATGCAGTAAGTCGGTATTTTATTACTGTGCATCGAGTTTGATTAAAAGATTGGAGCAGGACCAAAACAAATGTATACCTAGATGTGAATTTAGACCCGAACTAATATTTGTAAGTTTTAAAAAAGTGCGGTTCCACTCAGTCTTTTGCACTATACCATCAGCTCGTTACACAGCTCCTTATACAACAGTTCTCTTTATCCACATCTGCGCTCAATCGCAGTGCTGTAACAGAAGAAACTATTATTGCAGCGTACTTCATAGCACGTCGTTCTTGTAGATTTAATTATAATATAAGATCTAAGTGAAAATGGGAGTAGTTTAGAGAATGTTCGCTTTAACAATATTGAAATCTTTGCGACGTCATATTCTGTTGCAATTAGATGTACGCACTCTTATTTTGTCTTTAACGTCATGTAACAAATAAATTGGCGTCCCCGTTCCGTTTTTATTTTTATCATTTGTACTCCCCGGTTCATTATAACATGCTTGACGTTGGTTTTTATAACGAATATGAGTCACTAGGCTTTCCAAAAGCCGTATTTTGCCGGTGAAGCAATAATAACGTCACAACGCTTATTTTAATATGTTAAAGCATTAATTGCGTTATTTTGTTCTGAACGTAACCCTCTCGGGATTCATGTCAACTGACCATTCTATTCAAGTAAATCCATATTTTAGGGTTTTGAGTATTACGCCATAATAGCAAACAAACACAAAAAGCATGTAATGAAAATAATGCTTCAAGCTTTTAGGAAAAAATGAGACGTTACAACCACTAATCTAAAAATACGTCTGTCTTGCATGTTATATTTTTCATCATTTTCTATGTGATAATGTTAATGTCTAAGACAAATGTGACGTTCCTACAAAGTCGTTTGCCAAGCAAGAATCTTCTCGAGAAATATCGAGTTTATCAGCAAACTGCTTTGTCATGAAAACAACTACTCTATCTGTAAAGGCATAAGTGTTATCAGGATTTATAGACATACTTGACATAGAGCAAAGATGTCGGTGCTCTGCATTCAATCAACAACAACATAAAATTTTATTTTGCTCGTATACCAAGCAAATCATACATATTCAGGTAGTATACATCAACATTATCATTTTGATTTTGGAGTATTTAAAAAGAATGCAACCATGTTGCGATTTTTATATTTTCGCGTAAACTTGTAACAATGCCTTAGATGAGCTAAAATATAAGTTGTTATATAATATAGAAATGTAATCGACATTTATCAGATGAAAAGCTCATTAATTTTCAAATTTTAAATACCTAATCCAATAACCGTAATCATAGCCTAAAATCTATCTTATATATAACAATATATTCTTTTCTGTTCAAGCTGGATCATGGGCGCAAGTTACGAACTAAAAAGGACATATGGTTAACGTAAATTAAGTATATGATTATTTGATTTTAGATATTGTGTCGAGCAATTTCCGATTTTTTGACAAATAGTCTGATAAAACCATAATTAACAAGTGTGACGCACAAACAAGACCCGTATACGTTGCAACATTTTATATACATTATCAATCTTATAAATGAGGCTATTTACGTCAATTCTACGTTTCCATTTGTGCAAGATAGTAACATTCATAAGCAACCATGCTCCAGGTTGATCATTGGCGCACACTACGAAGAAAAATTACATATGGCTAATGCAAAATACGTTTGTGACTATTTTTTTAAATATTATTTGGCACAATTTCCGTTTGTTATATAAACAGTTTAAACATGCCATAATTAACAAGTGTGACGGACAAAAAATCCGTTTTTGCGTTGCAACAATTTATACACGTGATAAATCTAATAAATGAGGATATTTACGTAAATTTCACGTTTCCATGTGCAATAAAGTGCAATATAGAATCATTCATAAGCAACTAAAATAAGTTTATGTTCTGGTGATGTGTACACTGTCTGTCACCCTTCAGAAAATCAAATACAAGTGGATTCGTGCAAAGTCCTAGCATTTTTAACTTTTTGAAATATAACTATCAGGTTGATACACTTTCTTGACAACCATATTCCAACTATTATCGAGAATCTGTAGGCCACTTATTTATCATTTATGTTCGTCAAACGTCGATTTTGTACATTAAAAATGCACTTGTCCTTTTTATTGACTCGGCAATCAGTTTGCTGGCGTGTTTACAGAGCATAAACTATTGTTTTTTTTCTGAATTTTTCTGGAATTGTATGCTCAATGAAATTTGTTTGGTTTGGACTTAAGAAACACTAGCCATATTATCGTAAAGAAATAAATTGAACTGTTATATAGGTTTGTTAATTTCATCAACATCTAAATTGAAACACATATTTTTCTCAAATCTAGGATTACTTATAAAGCATGGACCAATAGATGTCTGAGATTATGTATCAATGATACAATCTGAAGAAACGCGTTTTGACATAGAAGAGTCGTCCTGTTTTATATCATGAAGTACGGACCGTAAAACAACGTGAGAAGTGCGTTCTCGAAACTTATTCGGCGAGGGGCATTAAATAGAAAGAGTATGTCGGTTAACTACTGACTTAGCTGTAAGCCAAAAAGTCAATGAGCAAACAATCCAATCAAGTTTGCATGCATTAAAGTTCTCATTTGACTTTATGCGTTTAAAGAAAATCATTATAGGTCCATAAATAGTTGGTTATTGATTATATTTTAAAATCAGACATATTTTTAAAATTCAAGAAAATGTATCTAAATAACTGTCATGCAAATGCTGTGTGGCACGCCATTGTGTGATAATCACCGTTATGTTAGTTTTTTTTTAGTTGAGCACAAGCTCATAAATAGTTTTATACAGTTTTATAACATTTAATTAATTGCAGTATTATGAATCACTCGTATATAAGAGAAATATTTTTCATTTTAATCTAATTTGCATATATTTTGTGAGATCAAATAGGAATCATTTACTTTTTTAAAATTCTTTTTCATGTTAATACATTCATTTAACTGCAGTTACACTGATCAGACGAATATATTTTCGAAATATTTTTCATTTCAATCATATATTTATAATTACGTCATAAAATGAAAAATATTCATCTAAACAATCAAATTGTTTATTGAGTCGCAACCCTGAAAATTCTTCTCAGTTTTGGCAGGCTAGGTGAAAAGCCTCCCCCCTGCGGAACGCGACCTCGATAAAAATCCCCTCTCACGTAACTTGTTCCCTTAATGCAGTTCCATTGACATCGACCACTACCTCGGCTTAAGCTGACACACAACTACGTCAAATTGCTTATCACCATTACATCAAATGCCTCAACCCGGAGCCATTTCCGGATCTTTATGAGTCGGCCTTAGGATTTCTTAACATAGAGTGGAGTGAAATCCTCGAATAACACCGATTTGTCGCTCAAAGTGTTTATGGCAAGATCCACTATGATGTCATTAGCATGAAGGACGATTCAATCAATAGAAATTTATGGAAACACCTAATTAATAATAACGCCTACAAAATATTAATTAAAAGCTAGGGGATATAATTGATGTAGTTGTTTTTTCTTCTTTGTATAGCCAAAATGTAAATCTACTTTGCCTACCAAAGATAGCTCTGTAACTAGGCAACGTTTTTCTATCAATTCTCGAGATGACTGATACCAAATTTGATTGTAATATTGCTTTCATTATGAGGTCAGATGTCTATAAATGAATAATAGTTAACAGATTTGATGTCTTACTCATGTTCTAACATTTCAATACTAAGGTTATATGTGAATCGCATAATACATCTTATGAAAATAATAAATTCAAACCAAAAAGAGAGGATATAAGATACAAAACTGATAGAAATAGATAAATGTTGAGTAGTTGATATAAAAGGAGGAGCTCCTGGATGAAAAATAAATGATTGTGATGGTTATATTTATTTGTGCGTAAATAAAAACTACTGACTAATCAACTTTCTCTTTGAAGATATTAGGTTTGTCATAAAACATTTGAATATTCTTTTAGTGATACCCGGAATAGTTATCTTTCTTGAAATCGTAGTCAATTTGGTGTTACATTATGTACCTATGTATTCCCATACATTAATTGTTTTCCTTTATGTAATCCGATAAGGTTGTCTTATCTTGATTTACAGCAAAATTCTGTTTATATTTAGAGAAAAATGGAATTCATTCGAAATTACAAGGATAAGATCGAGGAATCATTTAGGATAACAATGTTTGAACTATTTTGTACAAACGTATCAGACTGTTGTCATAACAAAACAATAAGAAAATGCAAAACGTAACTACTGCAGCTACGATTTTTGTAAACATCCGGTTAAAAACCCGTCTATCAACAAACTGCTTAGCAATCAGATATTGCCATATCTACCGACTTAACTGCAACAAAAATTATTATGGACTACAGACGTCTAAGAAAACTGTGTTTATTAAGGGCTTTATGCATCAAAATGTTCACATAAATTGATGCGTTTTGAGAAAAGTAATTTATTACAGGTCAATATATAGATGGTCAACAATTCAGTCCTTGATATTTTTTGTGAAAGGACCAACTTATTTGAATCTTTAAATAATTTAGGAATTTTAAGATTATACTTACTAACCGCTTTTATATTCGAAAATAAATAGTTCACTGATTTGTAGAGAATATTAATTCCGATCTTGAGGTGACCCGTGAGCATTGATAATGAAATTGGCCATGTGATCAATGTTCTTACGTGGTTAATTTAATTATTTAAAAACAATGTTTAGCAATATCAGTTTCATGGGACAAATAGTCTGGTAGGCCAGTCTGGCAATATGATTATGTTCGATTGTGGTATACATATATCATTAACATATCAGATGAGAAGTCTTAAAATTGCCCAATTTAGCTATATAGATTCCGCATTTATCCCCGTATGAGCTGATTTTGCACATGAAACAATGTTGCACATATTCCTTTTTACTCAGCAATAAGTCTGCCGATGTTGAGATGGGTAGAGATTGTGTATTATATATAAGAATACAGTGATTTTTATAGGATAGGGGATAAAATTCCCCCTATTCTTAATGTTTTATATAATAGTTAAATTTGAAAAATAAAATAAGCGAAGCTAATAAACTAAGACCATTGATATTTGTCGCTATGATCAGATTAGAGAGGCGCATCCTAAATCAAATTGTCTGTGAGATTGCATGCATCAAATGCACCTCAGATAAAACTCACATAAACACATAGATCCATATTCTACACATAAATAATGCTACGAAATTGATGCAGTCAAAATATTTTTATCCTTAAGCCATTTTCCAATCTTAATATAAATTACCGATTTAAAATCATACAATGCCTCTTTTCTAAAACAAATAACTTTACACAAGGTTGCAAGTAGCCCTTCAATTTTAATCCAGGTGACGTTCGTTAAACCGACAGACAGCAAAAGCCCATCTGTGTGACTTCGCAAAATAGTTCGTTGCATGTAATTGTGATCAGTAATCAGGATCAATCGCATTTAATTTTGAAATATATTTTCTTTTATGTATGTGGATTTAAATGATGAAATGATGGGCATTCATATGAATCATTATATCATTTTGAAGGATATTTGTAATGCAATATGTTGGGCATGTACACACGAATTCTCGCTTATTTCTCGATTTATTTTATTTTCATTTCGCTCATGTAAAGAACAGATATTAAAGCTGTGCGTGGCTGTATCATTCGTTTTCATCTAAAACTTGTAATCCAGGCAATTTGTTCCAGCGATTGTGATTTGGGGACGTAGACAAATAGAGAAATGAGTAAGGAGTAAGGAGGAGAAAGTAAGAAAAACATTGTGAGAAAGATTTGAGAAAGACGTTGTTAGAAAGACGTCATGAAAAAAACGTTGTTAGAAAGACTTTGTGAGACAGTCAGAGAGAAACATTGTTAGAAAGAAATTGTGAAAAGATATAGTGAGAAAGAAAAATACCTTGTGAGAAAGACGTTCTTTCGATGGATTCCATAAATCTTCTAATTTAATTTCCTATATTTTAATCGATTTTCTAGCATTGTTGAAGAAGCGGACGACTTAATCAGTTTCACTGATTTACTTGTATTTATTCTGTATTTGGAGTTTTAAAAAGTATTCATCTGAAAATGAAAAGTATCAAATGCAGGGATTGTGTCCACCCCGTCAATAGTATGGTTTCGATTTAGCAGATATGTTCTAGCAGACCAAATCGCGGGGTTGTTGTCCGCAAGAGATGTTGTCCTCCGGGGATTCTGTCCTAGAACCGCTCAAACTTGATTTCGCCTTTCCGATGATTGGCATGCATGTGACGCCTTAGAAATGATTATGAAATCCAATAGCAATTGCAACATCATATATGTTTGTTATATTAGAAATATTTTCATTGGGATTAAGGCGCCGTTAACACTGAAGCTAGAGTATATTGATATTTGATATTGATATCAAGGGACTAAGTTTTTCACAGTAACTAAAAAACGGTGTCATTCGCTTTCGATACATCAGTAGAAACGGATTTATCAAGAGAGAAGCTACATGTATCTTACTGACGTCAGGGATACAAATGAGTGTTATGTCGTTGTTCAAGTTTTATTGTTGCCATGCGATAGCGAGAACACAAAACTACTCAAGCCAGGTGGAACTTGATTTATTTAAATTTGATTTACAGCCATATTGTTTTTGTATTCAGTAAAACAAAACGCATGGAATCAATTAGCAAATAGAAAGTCTACCAGATAACATAAATGTTCGATCTATATTTACAAAATGATTAGGCTATCTATATCATGAATTGAGAAACATTGTATTGTATCTACGATATTTGTTTGTAAACATCCGCGTTGTGGTTTCAAATAAATAATCAAGATTATCAGAAAGCTGCATTCTAATCAGATACTGCCATATCCAAACGCAGTGTTGTTTTTGGAATTCAGAACAAAATCATATCCGGACAAAATCCCACCCTGACAAAATCTGACTTTTTTTGGAATCGCATTTTTCTAAACGCGTGTTTGGCATTATAAATTCGTTTTTACCAACTGTGTAAACGCATATCTTTGTAGAAATTTTTATTTATGTATTTATTTAATTTATTAAGCGATTCTTATAAAGCGCCCTATATCATAAACATGTTCAAATCAACATTTTTTCTCGAACTATGATGCCCGCTTCTTAATTCTCATGTCGCATATAAAATACATGATCGCAATTTAAATTCTAATGTAAACAAATCAATCAGGATCGGGATGTTAGGTGGACGTTGAAGGAGTGTATGTGTTGATTCCAATAAGCACGATGCGTAGAAATACTGTTCAAAGGTTCACTTGATCACAGGTTGACGATGTCACGCAATCGGGATGCTTTTGCAATTTGAATGAGTGGGATCCAAGACCATTATGCTTTCATGATTAGGTTAGAATCTGAATTGTAATTATGAAAGGAGAGTTTAATTTTTGCAAAATTTAACACAATGCATTAATGTCCACCTTATATGAATTGAAATGATTTGATAATAATTTGTTTTTGTTTTGATATCTTTGTTGTTAAGAAAATAATAGGATTTTGTTCAGCTTAGGTTTGTCCGGATGGGAATTTGTCAATGGGGGAGTTTGTACTTAAGGATTTTTCCGGATGGGCTTTTGTTCTGTTGGATTTTATCCTTTCATCGTGTTTTAGCACAGCCTAAAAGATATATGGCGCAACAAAATACTCGGCGCTTCACTCACTCAGCTGCAACAACAAAAACATGTTGTGTTATACTAGAATGCAGATAACCTAGATTGCTGTGTTTATTAAGGGTTGCATGCATGTAAGCGCTCACTTTAATTGATGTGTTTTGAGAAAAAAATAACCGATGGTCAACCATTTTGTCTTTTGTATTTCTTCTCAATCAGCGGTATATACTTTATAACCTTTAATGGCCCTTCTACATGTATATTGCCACTCACATTATCTATGGTTATCTAGAGGTAAGTAATTCACTAATATAACTTATATATATATAACGTTTACTTTGCACACAATACAATGTTGCACATATTCCTATTTATTATCAAAGCAACAATGTCAAAATAGGTTGAAATTTGATATTGTTTATGGAATACACAGCGATCTTTTGTGTGAAATATCCACTCTTTTAGCGATATACTTTGGCATGATCTTTTTTCGGTTTTCTGGCAATTCATGCGAATAGAAATAAATTTTGGATAATATATGGGTTTGGTCTATGGATTTCAAATGACTAATAAAAGACCCGGTTACAAAGAAATATAATGAAATGGTTAAAATGTTACTCGCATGTATTTAACGATACCCAAAATATGCAATGTAATACAACAAAATGTTATAATAATGTATAATTCTTTTGTATTGTTACATAATGTTCACTATTTGCTTCTTACTGACAAATTAAGAATGAAGTTATTCTGTAACTATAATTTCAACGGATTCACAGATATTTTGCCTTAATGACTGACCAGCCAAAATTTTTAAAATTGGATAATTGAATACTCCTGTGTAATTTCAGGTGCGTATTTTTTCCAACGCCAAATATTTCTATTCACCACCGAATTCATAGCAACAGTCGCGATATATACTTTCCAAGAAAGGGTAGCCTCCACCAAGATTTTAACATCAACCCATACAGTAGTGCATCATTGTATTTTTATTGATAAACTAATAGATTTATAATTTTTGTTATGACATATTTAACGTGTTCATTGTATACATGACTGATATCTAGTGATAAGATTAAATTCAGAGGGGTATTTTTGAGGAAATTGGAGGCATACATCATCTGCCAGTGTGATGTTTATGGCAAACATGTATCTCAAATACGCTAAATCACCGATTGGATCAAACTAATTTGCAAAATTGTTTCCAAGGATAATCGTAACGCATTGAAGTACCGAATATACAAATGGAAAAACAACTATTTTTAATGCATGTCAAAAAGGCGTTTAAAGTGTGCTTAGGTTGATGATAAAACTCGAGGGATTTTTTTGGACAGTATATGTTGGCATTCAATAGTTGCCTCAATTTTTTTTAAATGTAATTTTTGGACAGCATATGTTGGCATTCAATAGCTACCTCAATTTTGTTTAAAAATGTAATTTTGTATGATTGTTTTTGATACGACCGAAAAGTAGGACAAAAGGACTATTTAGATATGCTTGATATCTTAACCAGCTTAACATATGTGAACTTTAAATATATATAAATATTTTAGTCAAAAATCATAAGTGCTAAATTTGGTTTGGTTTGGACTTTACACAGACCTATTACAGTGGCCTTATCATAAGAATAGACTGAACCGTTTCTAATAACCAGAAAAGTCTAAAACGTAGAGTATCTTACAATAATCAAATTGAACTGTTTAAAATTTCATTAATAGCCTCCAATCCATACCTTTATTGAAGCATACACACTTATAATTTGAGTTTACATTTTTTGCTTTGCTCTCTGTAAGAGTTTTTCATTCCTGGTTGATACGAAGCAAAGGAGAAGCAATAACCAACCAGATACAAGGGAGTGGCGAACAATGATTGTAAATTGTGTAATAATTCAATGGAAATTTTAAACGATATTTAATGAGGAAAAGAAAAAAAAATAGATATGTATTTAGTATAATTGATGAACAACATGGTATATTTGTATCAATATTAAAGTCGAGTCAACTGTTAATTCTAGAGCCAGTTTTTTTTTGTTATTACAAACAAAAAGGAACAAACACGATACGATACGATAAGAGTTGTTTTATAGCGGCCCATATGGTACATAAAGGGCTGTACAATCAAATAATTAAAAAGGCGAAATTGAAATAGTATTTTAGCTTATTTGATGCATGATCGGAAATTGTTGATATTGTGAAAACTATTAAATATTATCGTCATAAACTTAAGAATAAAAGAAACAGAAACAATTTAATGATGGAATTGAAAATAGTAGTTCTGATATTCTGTGGATATAACGTATTCGTTGTTTCTTCGCGTCTCGTGCACATACAAAGCTGCAGACAAGCTAGTTTGGATACCCAGTGTCTGTTGACCTACATCCAAAATGTCACGGGTCAGTTGG
>LQRL01045143.1:0-15763 GCA_001703475.1 Hydroides elegans | reverse complement strand
CCAATGGCTTTTGTTTCGATACTTTGGTCATCTTATTTGCATTGCATATCGTATCAAAAGCGTCCATGACTGTTTGAGGCAAGTGAAATAGATTGTTATTCGATAAATCCACGTGTTCTAAGTGGGTGCATCCCTGAAACATGTTGCGTGGCAGTTCAACTAGATGGGAATCAGACATTTCGAGAAACTTCAAACCGGGTAATGCATTGCAGAGTTGAATGGTTGGGTCAATATACAGTTGATTTCCACCAATGAGTAGACGCTCGATATTTGGCATGTGTTGAAACATTGTAGGACCGATCTCCAAGTATTGCATTTCGCGAAGCTCGAGATTTCTCAAGTTGTCCAAGCCTCTTAGGCTAACAAGATCGCTTTGGAAGCTTGAAGATTCAAAACTGTTTTGTGAGACTTTCAGTGAGTACAATGTGTTCGAACCGAGGCATCGGTTGCGAATGATGTTGTCGTTCTCTAAAGTGGTAACAAAAGAGGTAAAGTCGTTAGACCTCAAATCATGAAGATGTTTTGCAAGAGGCACACGAATAAGATAATCACACGTGAAGTCAAATTCAAGCAAAGGCATGTATTCATCAGGTATTTTGGCGTGTTTGTCGAATGCATAATCCTGTCTCAAGCAGTTATACACGAGACCCAACTGCGTTTTATTTGTTGTATTATTGATGAACAGTTGGCTAATATTGCCTTCGATACACTGGTAAATGGAATCGATCTTGTAGTTAGATGCATTCATTGGGTGTAGGTAGAAAAACGCTTGGCTGTTTTTTGTTGTGTCTCCCTCCAGTTGCTCACTTTGGAGACTCCTTTTTGCTCTGTTACTGGGCTTTTGGCCCGGCACATTTTGGCTCTGGTGTGCTTGTAATCCCTGGTTTTGGTTTTGTTGCATGAATTGGTCCATAATTTCGGTTGGCGTTGTTTTAAGTGTGCGTTTGATGCGCTCGTTTGAACCTCGTGGTTTCGTTACCATAGCAGACAGATCTGGTTGATGTTGTCTTCCCATATCAATCACCTGAATAGACGGATGCAAAAACATAATTTCCGCAATGCATAAAAGGAAATAAGGTGCGTCCATATTGTAATAACCGACATCTGTCAGCAGGTTCTCTGAGAGGTCCAGTACTTTTAATCGCGGCGTAGTGAGTATGAAATTCACGATTATAAACTGTAGGCTATTGCCTGATAAATCGAGGTACTCGAGCGTATTCGCAAATTGCTCTCCCAAAATCGCTGATAGATTCCAGCTACTTTCATACACCTCACGCGACGTAAGTCCCTGAATCGCCCTTAGTGATATCGCCTTTAAGGGCGCGTTTTGAAGAGCTTTGAACATTGATTCCAGATCGGTGATGAGTTGAAACTTTGGTACATCGTACACATGGAATACCGTTAGATGGCGTAGTCGATTGAGAAATTCGTCAAAGGTGATGTTTGAAGACCAGGTGCGTATATTCAGCCATATGTGAAGATGTGTTAAACGCATTGTGTTAGGCTTGGTTGAAGCATAAACATTGAAGGCCAGGCGAGACTGTATGTCATGGGGACCTGGGAAAGAAATAAATACTAATTAAACATTTTATTTCATGCTTAGTGTATGTTTTTATAATAAAAACGGTTAGGCCAGTCATTAAAGGCCTTTCCAAAAAAAAAAAAAACATATTGTTCCCGTGACGTAATAATTAGGACACAATGCTTCTTTGCATATGTAAGCGCGTAAATTGTTCTTCCGGGTTAAGCCTGAGGTACCTCCCGGGTGGTCCGAAAGGATTTCATGTTATTAGTTTCTTTTTAAATGCTCATTTAAATGAATGTAAACAATTAAAGCGTAATATAAAAATAATAGCACTTCATGTTTTCAGGAAAAGGGGAGAAAAGAGTTGTATATCGGGGACCTTAAGCTTTGCATTCGGTACCTCCGTTGCGGCCCCCTCGGAATGCATATAATGCAGTAAGATCCCTGTTTCCATGCTCAAGCATAAAGCATTAAGGATTTTTTTGGCAGACTAGGTATAAAACAGTATCATTACGGCCCCATATCATAAACTTCCCTATTTGTAATACGTTCAGGCGCATCTTGTTAAAGGTACGGTATCACCGGCTAGGCCAGGTGACGGGTTGAAATAAAACAGTTCTCTATCCAATAATGTTTATTTAATCACTGAACGATATTTCCATATGACTAATGTTTACACGCAATTCATATATACATCTACTATTTGTCCACTAGAAAACACGTAATTTCACACTCTATCATATAACATTAATTCACAAATAATTATTTCTTTTTCTCTTTTCTTTTATTCATTATTTCATGATATTTGTTTCCACTTATTATTCAATTTATTCCGATATCCATTTCTTTCATTTAGCTGTTATTCTACTCGTCTTAACCATATAGCTTAGGGCCCTAGCAGATAACCATAAATAGGTTGCTAGACTGGCTCCTAGATACACGTTTTAACGCTAGAATTATTCTGTCCGTTATGTCGACACTGCTGACCTTATAAACGATTTTGGCCATTAAGCCGGTGTTAACAATCCGTAGAGAACATAAAAGTTATAACACATAACAATCACTAATAGCAATTAACCCTATGATGCACACCCGCAAGTTATCGTATTTACGATTGTTACTTAGCGTGTGCCGATTACTAATCCCCTGCGACCAACATGCCTGTTGCCTATTGTTCTATATTGTCCTGTTGATCCTGTCACTTGAAATGGCATGTTTTGGCGTTAATTATTAACATATATGCTAGTTACAATGGCCCCTGTTTGTATCATACCAATGCTATTTGTTTTAGTAGCGTATACACTTATTGTAAATGTCCATATGATATTACATATCCCACTATTCATACTGTTTGTTTCCTTCTTTGTTCTAATATGTCAGTAGTAATCAACGCATGTCAAGTTAAAATGAAAAGAAATCTATATACAATATACATATTCATTATATTTGTTTCCAACGGATTTGCGATAAACATGTATTTTACGATCTCCCTATGATACATGCCTCCTCTTTCAAATTGGCACTCCGTGTCAATTCTAGAAATTATAATACTTCATTTACAAACATAATTAATACAAATTAAAACATATATAAATCATATAAAATACATATATAAACCATTACACAGCGTTTGACATTAACTGCAAATCAATGGTCGCGCTCGCGCGACTAACTCTAAAAAGATAGTCGCGCGGCGGAAAAGTTAGTCGCGCCATAATATTTTAAGGATATCATTTATTTACAAGTTGCTCTAAATATATGTTACAGGGCTGTATCTGCAAATTTACGAAACTGTGGGAAATCCCACACTCTATCCATAAAAGTGCGGGTAATCCCTCACCTAGCCAATGAAAGTGAGGGAATCAGATTTGACTTGAACTAAATTAAGCTTATGAACTGAAAGTGCGAGAACCGAAAGCGCGATTTTTGGGCTGTTTTTTTTGGAATAGTTTACTTTCTTGATTGTTCTTTGTGTTCGATTCTTCTTATTATTATCTGTGTATGTAATCCATAATCCATCAGCGAACATCTAAGATCAAACGTCTATCATTTCGACCCTCAGGACCCTTCACTGGGTCCTTCGTATAACAAGAATTTTGTTATTATGATAAACGTATGTACGCAATAACTGGATTGTAAGAATATTATATACATTCGTATATCAAACGTCACTCGAATAAACAGTACCAAATGAGTTTATATTTATAAGACTGCAACTGTCTATGTACATTTATACGAGCGCCGTAGGCCCGAGCGAAAAAAAAGGAAGAAAAATTGTCATTGAAATACTATGAATGTTCTACTGCTAGTCAAAAAGTTAGTCGCAGAGTGCGCGACTAACTTTGAAAAGTTAGTCGCGCGGCCCAAAAGTTAGTCGCATTTGCGACCATGCGACCGCTAATGTCAAACGCTGTTACATGTGTTCATATTCAACTTATCTCTCTTGATTCTAAAACAATCTTTGCTCGAAGACCGATTCCGCCATGTGCTATAAATCAGGGTATATTTCAAGAGGGGCGATTTCTTTGGGAACTCCTGTTTCTTTATTTTGCATAGGGCTATGGTTGGTGACGTTTGGTTTATTATTGGACTTTTCACCGTCATTTTGAATTAAGATTGTATGTCCCTCGTGATAGAATGATGCAATTATACGGTGGGGTTGTTTAAGCATGGCGACAAGTTTCCAATATGAAATTGGATTTATTGGTAGAAAAAGTGGTCGAGCAATGTTTTGGCCGTTAATCAAGTTTGTGTAAGTGAATTGTCGCCAATGGATAAAGAAATGAGGGAACAGACGATGTGTTTTAACTTCGACTTCGACGTCGAATGGCTGCTTGGGGGTCTGGATAACGTGAGGACATAGCCCTATACGCATGGTGGGTACCGAAACACATTTACTTCCATTAGATACAGTAAGAATCAATGCTGTATGATGTCTACATTTCAAGATACATTTATATACAATGATACATACACAGGCTAGACATGTGACTGACGCAATGAAAATCAGTACCACGTAGATCAAGCTGTTTGTATTTAAACCTATTTCAGGTGCCGGTGCCTCTGTTGCCTCTGTTGGGGACGACCAAATCAGGTCGGATGGAGCTAAAGCAACAACACCTGCTTTCACCCTAGTCAATGTATTAACAATTATAATATATTTATGTAACTTATACACCGTAAAACCTGATACAATAAATGACAAGCATGTACAACTGCCTAATATGATATCAATGAGATGCTTTTTCTACGAACGTTTTTGTTTTTGGTGCCCAATCACCTGATACAATCGGATCTATCATAGATTGATAGATAGTTGCATTGTTTTGCGCATATTGTTCCATATGTTTAAGATTAAGATGCATTTCATGATCAAGTGCCATCGTGTTCGCGAATGAATGCTCGTATAGTTTGAAGTCTGGCAGCGACGCGTTAACGATTTGATCAAAGAGTGTATCGCCTTTTTCGTTTAAGAGCTCATTTTCGTTAAAAAAGTTCTGTAACAGTCCAAGGTTTACTGGATACAACGTTGTTACTTCGACGTTAACGTTATGACATTTATTAATACGTGCTGGTAATTCGAACTGCCCGGTAGACATTTTACAATGACATGGTATTTCGAGAACACAGTAGTTGCATCCTGGTTTTGATGTTGATGCTCTACTCAGCACATTCAATCCGCACATTTGATATAGCTGACAATAATATTTTACTTGGTTCTAACTCAAGAATAAAACTTTGCACGCCTGAATGCAAAAAAAAAAAACGAAAGTTACGCAGTTTCTTAACATCCGCGTTATACTGAAATAATATTGAACTTATGCATGTAGGGTTCGCTATGTTTTGCTGACTGAGTAATAATGAACAGTGTTTGAATTTGTTGCCGCGGCATTGACTGTACATGAAACTTGTGATTTAACCGGAATGAGGAACGGAGATAATTTGCCTTTTATGACTTCTTGCACACCTAAGGATATTTGTTGCATTTGTTGATCGAGAGTTTGAGAATGTTGTAATTGCTGTAACATTAAGTAGTTCAGTTGTGACCAAACCTCCATTACTGATTCAATTGTTACTGTTAGTTCCTTAGTTATATTTTCAAACATTTTGTGATTTTCTTCGATGCCCTGTATTGCGTTTGATATCCTATCATCTGTTGCTACCATGTAGGACGCTAATGCATGTTCGTGTTGTAGAAAAGCGCTGGAAAACGTTGATTTTGCCTTGCAAATTCGTTGAGATATTTAGCTAAGTGTTTAAGATCCCTATCAGTTGCTGTGCCAAAGACGTTTTTTGAAACACCGCCAACAATTTGCAATAGAGATCGATGCGATCGAGATCTATTCTTTACGTGCTGACTCTCAGGAATTAGTACCTTGATATTCTTTACTATTTTCTTAATCGAGCCATCAGTTTCTAATTGTAGTTTCCTTAATCTAAGAACAGTGTCCTCATGTATACTACATACTTTGGGGTCACCAACGCAGGTTGGGAGCTGTGGTAACCTCCTGATTCCAATCGGCAACGGAATATGGAAGGCGTGTTTCCAGTCTTGTTCAGCGTTGTCCAAAAACGCTGTCTCTCGGAAGACTATGCCGTAGTTAGACCGCTGTACTAAGGTTGGTCTTGATGCAGTTGCCGATGCAGCAAAGGTGCTCATCAAGATGATAAGCAGTAGTGGACCTAAAATTATTTTATATAGTTTTGAGTTTGGAAGAGTGAGAACCAAAGTTTAGCGTCCTAAACTTTTACCTTAAGGCATTATGATGTGCTTCTGAAATATTTGAGTCAAAAAGGTGTACACTATATTTTGTATCGAAAGGGGGAAAAAATAAAGAAGACCTCAATAATACCATCAAGTATTGGTTTTGTTAAATTTTGTTATGATACTTATGTGCCAAATGTACTATTTGTTGTAATGCGTATTTCCCTATGGCTGGTTGATAAAGCAGAGGTAGTGTTCTACATGTAGGAAATATTTCCTATTATTTTTTATATCGAAATTTGTACTTCTTATTTGAAATCTTTCTCTCTTTTTTTTGCTTTCCCGTTTAAGCATCTGTTAACGTGGAACTCGTCTACTAGTTTAGAGGGTAGCTGATAATCGTAGAGCCATTCTGGATGTCGTCTCAGCTCTCTTAAGAACTTAACTTTGTAGAAACCTTTGCCTTTTTGACGGCTACACTGTACAATCCTATATATAAGGCCGGATCTATTTTTATCTGCTTTTCGCTCTCCGTCTGTGGATCTTCTTGATGGTTCGCTTGTGTCGCAGACTCATTTTCCCTTGTTTCGTTTCTGACCTCAAGTTCTGCTTCTAACTCTTCATTGGCTCAAGAATCGTAGCTGGCGGGTTTGTAGGTATTTCTTCGGCGGAGTGAAACCGTTTCAGCCTATTTGCATGTACTAAAGCCTTAAGAACTTTTCTAGTTTCTGTATCTTGTAGCTTATATATGCCATTATCCCGTTGCTCTATAATCAGAAAGGGGCCGAAGCATTTGTGACAAAGTTTCTTTGTTAGATTTGCTTTCGTCTTCATTGTACATACCCATATTCTTTTCACCTTGACAGAATTCTGGCAGCTTCGCCTTTTTATCATACTGATTTTTGTACTTCTTTTGCTGTTCCTGTGTATTTTCGTTTACCATGTCTCGTGCATCTGTGATTGCTTGATGTCTTTCCTCAATATGTCTCTCCTTAAAATCTTTACGGATACTCTCTGGCATTGAATAGGCTACATCTATAGGAAACCTGCATTCTTTCCCGAACAAACCGAAAAACGGTGACATCTTTGTAGTTGCTGATTGTACTGTTCGGTAGGCGCTCATGACTGCTGGAAGTTGTGTAGCCCAATCCTTTTGGTTCTCACTGATGTACGCTCTGAGTCCTTTGGCAATTACACTATTCAGTCGTTCGCATTGTGCATTCGTTTGTGGATGATAACTGTTCGTGTGAAGTTTTGTAACCTCAAACAGCTTCGACAACTCTTCTATGAGGGACATGAAATTTCTTCCCCTATCCGACAGCAAGGAGTTTGGTGCCCCATATCGGCATATTATTTCGTTGAAAAGTATGCCGGCTATTTTAACTGCTGTTTGCGTCTTGAGTGGGAAGGCTTCGCACCATTTGCTGAGGCTGTCTACAAATAATAAGATGTATTTGTTGCCGTTTGAATCCGTCGTAAGAGGTCCGAGAATATCCATGTGCCATCTTGTAAATACGTCTTCTATAGGTAGTGGCCGTAGTGGAGCTCGATAACCATGGTAGAGCTGTTTTGTCCTCTGACATATATCACATGACTTTACGTAGTTCTCAACATCAGAATCCATTCGGTGCCAGAAGTACTTTCTTTAAATCAGCTCGCGAGTACGCTCTTTACCTCGATGTCCGCCTCCTATTTTACAATCATGGAAGGATTGTAAAATGTCGTCACGTAGTTGTGCTGGAATTACTACTTGGTATATTGTTTTTTCCATCTTTGAACCTTTCCCCTGTTTGACTATTTTGTGAAAAAGGACGTTGTCTTTGATACAGTGATGACGAGCTTCTGCAGCATAAAAATTTGCTTTTTTAGGATCTGTTGGTAAAATACCATTTTCATGGTGTTCAAAAAAATGCAGTAGATCAGGATCCTTGCGTTGCATTTCGCCTATTTAAGCTTGGCCTAATTGATGCATGTTTTGAAGAAGATCCACTGGTGTGACGTCAAGAAACATCGCCTCTGAGTTCATCATTGTTTGTAGTACATTCATCTGTGTTACATGCTGCTTTGACTGATTGTTATTCGGATATTCTAGCTTGTATTCAGTTTAACTTCTAGTGTTGGGACATCAGAAAGTTTCTCCGGTAGCACATCTTGGCTTTTCTTCCCATCCTCGTCTGTCGTTGAAGCTTCCGTCTCTTGCGGATATTGGCGTTGTGACAGCCCGTCGGCGTTGAGATGTTTTCTGCCTTCTTTATGTACAATCTTGTGTTTATGTGCTTGAAGTTCTGTGACCCATCTTCCTAGTCTCCCTTTTGGTTCCCGTTCGTTGAACAGCCATGTGAGTGCCTTGTGGTCAGTAACTATCTTAAACTCGTGCCCTTCCAGAAAATGATTAAAATGTTTTATGCCTTCAAATACGGCTAAGCACTCTTTCTGTTGTGTTATAGTTTTTCTGGTGTATATTTATTGCTTTGCCACTGTATGCTATAACTTTTTCTCTGCCTTGCTCGTCTTCTTGACCTAATACATACCCTATCGAGTAATCGGAAGCGTCTGTACTCAGAATGAAGGGCTTGTCAAAGTTTGGAAATGCCAATACGAGAGGTTCTGAGATTAAGGCCTGTTTTAGCTTTTAAAATGCATTGTCACACTCATTTGACCATGTTATCTTTCTTTCACCTTTGTGTAACAGCTTATTTAGCGGTGTTGCTATGTGGGAATTTTTTTTTATGAACCTTCTATAATAATTGAATAACCCCAAGAACGACCTTGCATCTTTTTGTATTTTTGGTGTTGGAAACGATTTTACAGCCTCTATTTTCTCCAGATTCGGTTAAATACCATCTTTTGATATTATGTGACCTAGATAGTGGATCTTTTGCTTTGCGAACTGACATTTTGATGGTTTGAGTCTAAGATTTGCTTTTAGGAGCAAAACCATTTCTAGATGCTCGAGATGTGAATCGAAATCTTTGCTAAATACACATAGATCATCGACGTAGATCATAACGCATTTCCAGTTCATTTGCCTAAGTGCTTCACCCATAACTTGTGCAAAGGCCATTGGAGAATTCATTTAACCGAATGGGAGCCGACGGAACTGATACACCCCTTTATGACTGATGAAACCTGTCTTGTGAGCGGTTTCTGGATCCAGTTTGACTTGCCAAAACCCTGAGGCACAATCCAGTGCACTAAAAATCTTGGCTTTACCATCTCCAAGGCATTCTACTACGTTTTCGTACGACATCATTGGATAACTCATTGGCTCTGTAACCTTGTTAAGTTCTGTATAATCTACAGCAAATCTGTATGACGCATCTTTCTTTTTAACGAGGACGACCGTAGACTGCCACTGTGATGCTGATGGTTGAATAATTCCGTGTTTGTGCATTTCATCGATTTGCTCACGTATTATTGCTTTTCTATCGTGCGGTATCTTGTACGCTTTATTTTCTTACTGGTTTTGCATCTGGTTTTGTGTCGATCGTATGAGGATAGTATGGTGACTCACCTAATTCTGACATCTGAGTTGCAAATACTTTCCTGTATTTTCCGAGAAGAATGGTAAACTTACGTTTTTCTTCGTCGTCAAGTGAACCTTTTGATATGTCGAGACCTAGTTCATCTGCTATTTTTATGTATTCTTCATTAGAAACATCTGTATTTTCATCTGTTGGCTTTTGTTGTTTGAGTTCAGTTTCTACTGAACGGACGTCTGCGGACATACCTCGCATTTTTTTCTTCATCAGAGATTGAGACACCTTCAATTAATTGTACATCGTTTGTACATCTATTTTCTCACCTGATTTCAGTCGGATATATTTTTGTGTTGGGTTGAACATCTCGTATGTTGCGTTCGAGCTTGTTACTAGTACCTTTGCACCTAATAGATTATTTGTCGATAACTTTTTCATTGGCTCTAGGATACCATTCACACCGCTATATCTATGCTTAATTTTTACTGGAATGACTGTATACGAATTTGCAGGTAACGTAAAGCTGGACATGGTAACCGCACAAGCTAATCGTTGACTTCTTCCTACTTCTTGACCACTTTCTAGCTGGACTGTCATATTTTTTGAAAATTGAGCACCATACCGTTATCTTTTAGAAAATCTGTTCCGTGAATCACTGGATGAATGAGATTATCAACCACGAAAAACCCGTAATTTGTTCGATAATCCGCTATTTTTACCGCTAGGAAAACCTGACCTAAAACAGGGGTTAAGCTACCGTCTGCACCTCTAACTTGTTCAATGTGTATACTTTGAAACTTTTATGTTTTGTTTTTGTTTAGCGTTTAGAACACCTTGTTTGAAATGCATGAAATTTGCGCGCCTGAATCCAATAGAAGATTTTCATAGTGAAAGTGACCTAACCTAACTGGTAACGAGCCGTTTATGTTCATTGTTTGTTTGACTATTGTTATGTCAGCAATAGTGTTAATTGCGCTTGGTTATAGTTATTATATTATGTTTGACGGGACGTCAAATTTGAAGGGAGGGGCATGTATCACCGTAGGGTGAATTTGATATATTTTCAATATTATAGATTTTAGTGTATCTGGATCAATATTGGGTCGATAATAGCAAAACATGTAAATGCAGATGAGCAACGGTATAATTAGAATAGAAAGGCCTTTGACAATGTGTGTAATTGTCGAATAAGGGATCATAGAAGTTGACAGGTATTAATCCGATAGGCCGATAGCTGACAGCAGTATAGGGATCAGTGGTATAGATCCTATTCGGGATGTCGACAATCCCAGTATGTTGCATCGTGTATTGCATAGTATAACTTGCTTGATCCCTTTGCCCTTTTGTTTAATGTTATGAATGTTATTACTTATGGGTGTATGAACGGTGATACTGAGCATGGTCGATATATAGAATTAAAGTGGTAAACAGTATGTAAGAAAAAAACGTTAGATTAAGTATTAAAAGTAGACGTTTGACGTCTTAGTTTTGTGTTCTAAACTGATTTACAGTTTAGGAGGTTTGACTATCAAACTGGCGGAATTTATACAATCGATATAGGCGATATACGCCTATGGTTAAGGAACATTTTGGACGGTTAATTGTTACTATAGATCTAAGCGGAATTGGTTAATAGATGTTCCGGATAGCAACCTAAAGTAATTGGTGATATGCTATAGACATTTAGTTATTCCATGCAAGCTGAAGGATACGATAACATTGATCAGATTCAAACAGAATTACTGTTTGAATGTCGGAATAGTATAAATAAATGAAAGTGTCTATTAAATATCATATCAAGTGAACTTAAGACAAATAAACAGTTAAAACTGTATTAACCAAACCCGCACTTCACTCCTATCGTTGATAACGGATTTAGCAGGTGAATGTCAATGTTTTGGTTCCACAAAAGCATTGTATGTTCTCTGCAGCGAGATGATGAGATTTACGAGACGATGACGAGATGTTAAGATTTAATTAGAAACTAGACCTTAGGTCCTTACCATTGGTACTATATGTATTATATCTTTTAATTATTTGTTTGGGCCATGGGTAGTTTAAATATATGAATCTAGATAAAAGACAAATTGTATAGCCATTGACAATATACAAAGCAGTATCAATCAAAAATGTACCGGGGTACTTGTTGTCCTCAACAATCTTGTTGTAACAAGTAAACAAAAAGACAAATGGCATAGTCACTGACAATATTGTACTTTCTGATTAAGTTTCTATCTTAGCGACAACTTTGACTTGAAAATTGTAACTGCTTGGTCGTTGTCCTTAACAATCTTGCTGTTACAAGCAGTGATCGCGCTTAACGCTGGCCCATTGGCCCGCGGCCAGTAACTTTTCAGCCGGGCCAGTAACTTTTTGAGGTTACTGGCCCGGCGGGCCAGTATGAAATCTGAAAATTATTCTTCAACTATTACTTATTTGATCGATTCCTCATTCTAGTCAGGATTTTTTGGCTTGCGCCTCCGGCGCTCGCATATTTAGTCATCCAGGTATTACAATTATTGATGCAATCATTTTCACAATATAAATTATGCGATTGTTTTTTTTTTCGGGATGGTCTATTCAACTATTTGAGTTTATATTTGATCAGATATACTGTGATATTAAGGTTATTGGGCATCCTAAGTAATAATTACCTGCATACGCGACCGTCGTCTTGGCAGCAAGAATGTCATTTTAGATGTCACTCACAGGCCCAAAAATGACGATTTAGGCACAAAATAATACTTGAAATAGGTCACTAAGATTCATGAAAAAAATCGCTCGCGTCTTTGGCGCTTGCAATAATCAATTATCATTTGTAAATTCGTTTTACAAGGCGCTCGTGAATTTTAAAGGATAGTTGCGCAAGTGCAAACGTACAAAATAAGGTTAAGTATAATATTCCAAACTAGAACCCGGAAGGCTAGTGTAAATTTTAGCTTATGCGCGAACACTGGTTACAAGTAAACAAAAAGACAAATTGTATAGCCACTGACAATATACAAAGATGTATCAATCTAAAGTGTTTTTCTGATTATGTTTCAATCTTTGCGATAAATTTTACTTGAAAATTATAACTGCTTAGTCGTTGTTCTTAACAATCTTGTTGTAACAAGTAAACTAAAAGACAAATTGTATAGCCACTGACAAAATACAAAGCAGTATCAATCAGAAATGTACTTTCTGATTAATTGTCTATCTTAGCGATAAATTTTACTGGAAAATTATAACTGCTTGGTCGTTGTCCTTAACAATCTTGCTGTTACAAGTAAACAAAAAGACAAATATAGCCATTGTATAGCCATTGACAATATACAAAGCAGTATCAATCTAAAGTGTACTTTCTGATTATGTTTCTATCTTTGCGATAACTTTTACTTGAAAATTATAAGTAAAAAAAATCGTATAATAAATGACAATATTACAATGCATTATCAATCAAGTCTTCTTTCTGATTATGTTTTATATATCGACATCGTTCTAAACGACTGGCATCGCAACATTATCAGAACCACCTTGCTGGTAATCGGTCAGTCTATCATTGAGTGGTAAACCATTGTCATTTGGGTTCATTTGTGGAATAAGTGACAACTCAACACCATTGTCACAATGATGGCTGTTTAACAACGCCACACTGGTGTCATCTTCATGTTGATCATCCGTTGACAAATCCATTTGGTGGGTTTGGGTGTTGTTTCTGTCTCTTTGAAAGCATAGTTTATAAATGATCGATATCACGTGATCAATGGCACGCCTTTGCTCAGCATTGATAGCTAACTGAAATGGATTGCCGGGCAGCGATACAGTGGCATCACTATCAAGTATACGTCGTCCGCTGTCCGTTGCCTCGAGCGATGGCCGCTCTGTCAGTACACATCCTCCTGTGACGTGAGTTTCGTTATACGGACTTCCGTCGCCGATCATCCTTTCCGGCGAAGATCCACAGGAATCATCAAGGAACCCTGTTAGATGATTCTCGCGTTGCTGTCTTTCTCCACTGGATGTCATGTCTCCCATTTCCAGTGATCCACAGGGATCATCTAGGACAAGGTAGATAAGCATCGTTTCCTGCATGCGTTGGATTTCAGTGCGCCGTGCCAAATCGAGAGCGTAAATAAACAAATCATTTTCCAAGGCAGCTGGACTTGCTAAGGCCAACACGAGACGACTGTTGTCAACTCCATTCGCAATGTTGTCCAATTCAAGCCCGAAACCGGGACCGTTTCGGTCTTGGGAGAAAACACTTTAAACCGTTTGTCTCTTCCAGTAGGGGTAACAGGTGATTTAGAATAAAGCCAAGATGTTCACGTATGTAGATAACTGTGACGTCATACTGAAATTCGCCATTATGTGTTGTAATATTTCTCCCTTTAAGTGCGTAGATATTACGAAGTACGTACAGAGAAAGGCGGTAGAGTTTTGTCCGTATGCGATACTTGTGTTTATGGAAGAGAAATGACGCATTAATAAGGATGAAAAAGGCAGTACAGCAACTGACACTTGTTAGAACGATACCCACAGTGTTATCTTTGACAGCACACAACTCAAGATACTCTTCAAGGTTTTTGTCGTAGATCATGCCAATACCATGGTCCGTTATGCAGGAATAGAGCGAGTACCCGACCAGTTTCACTTTTGTTTTGTGCAACCAAGTCACTGTACTCTGGGCCGACTCATGACAGTGGCAACTAAAGGTATTACCTGAAAGATCTACCTCCAATGGCTTTTGTTTCGATACTTTGTTCATCTTATTTGCATTCCATATCGTATCAAAAGCGTCCATGACTGTTTGAGGCAAATGAAATAGATTGTTATTCGATAAATCAACGTGCTCTAAGTGCGCACATCCCTGAAATATGTCGCGTGGCAGTTCAACTAGATGGGATTCAGACATTTCGAGAAATTTCAACCCGGGTAGTGCATTGCAGAGTTGAATTGTGGAGTCGATAGTCAGTTGATTACCACCGATTAGTAGGCGCTCAATGCGTGGCATGTGTTGAAACATTGTAGGACCTATGTCCAAGTATTGCATCTCGCGAAGCTCGAGATTTCTCAAGTTGTCCAAGCCTCTTAAGTTAACAAGTTCGCTTTTGAAACTTGAAGATTCAAAGCTGTTTTGTGAGAATTTAAGCGAATGCACTGTATTTGAAGCTAGGCAACGGTGGTGAATTACGTATTGATCATCTTCTAAAGTTGTTCCGATTGAGATGAAATCATCCATTCTGATGTCATGAAGATTGGGTGCGATTGGCACACGAACTAAAAAATCACACGCGTAGTCAAATTCGAGAAAGGGTACGTATTCGTCGGGTATTTTGGAATATGTATCAATTGCATAGTCCCGTCTTAGGCAATTGTACATGAGACCAAGCTGCGTTTTATTGGTAACTAGTTGGCTGATATTACCTTCGATACACTGATAGATGGAGTCTACTTTGTAAAAAAATGCGTTCTTTTTGTGAAGGAAAGATTGTGCAAACGTGGTTTCGTCCGTATTTTGATGGCTATTTCTTCGATTCCTCATGTAGTACCCGTTTCTTAGAGCCTGCTTTTCTCTGTCCTGTATCATTTTGTTAGTCGTAATAAGCTTAGTATTTTGGAATACACTTTGTGTGTATTTTAGAAAATGTATTTTATGGCTGCTCCTCAGGACTCCATATTGCAAGGAAGAGCGTTTGTTTCGCCGGTTTGGTTCTGTTATCAATGCCGATAGATCAGGTTGATGCTGTCGTCCTATATCGAGCACTTGAAGAGACGGATGCATAGCAAGCGTCTCCACAATACTAAAAAGGAAATGGGGCACGCCAACGCTGAAGGAGCCTAGGTTCATTGATAGCAGATTTTCCGATAGGTCTAGAACTTTCAGTCGCGGAGCAGCGAGTATAAAGTTTGCACTCAAGAACTGGATACTATTGCCTGCTAGATCCAAATATTCCAGCGTGTTCACGAATCGATCTCCCAACATCGCCGTCATATTCCAGTGTTCCTGATAAAAGTCACGCTCGAGCAATCCTTGGATAGTCTTTAGTGAGATTGCCTTCAAGGGTGCGTGTT
>LQRL01045121.1:31077-43679 GCA_001703475.1 Hydroides elegans | reverse complement strand
GTTGATAAAGGGCCGAAACACCGACGAAATTAAAGCGGACAACCACTGATGAAGAAGGAGTGCGGGAAGCGGATCAACAAAACATCCGTAAGTTCAACAAAGAACCTAACAAAAGAACAACCCTATTGATGTACATGATAAACAAGACACCCAATATATTCAAAACAATCAAGGAACTGGACATACGTGTCAAATATTGACTTGACCCTCTTGACTTAGATGTTTAGGACTCTTCGTCCCCGCGCTCTCTCCAGACGGCTGACTGTACGCCAATCACCACGGTCTGATGCTCTGCGCTCTGCGGTAGTTATATTGAGCCCTGTGTCTTCTCGCACCTGGGCCATCTATTTCTTGGATGGCCTGCCTCACGGTCTTGGATGTTAGAAATATTCTTGGAAGACTTTGGCGACATAGCTATTAGGGGATCGTCTTGTGACGTGGCCAAAAGTAAACTTCAGCGCTGTTTGGTTTATCACTTCTTGAGCATTTTCTCATTAAAACCAAATGCAATATTTTAATGATTATCGAAATTGTAAAATGTACTTTGTCATTTGATATAAACTATTGAAAAAATATAATTATTTAGACATAGGTATGATAAAATGAACGGGTGGGGGGAGAAGGCGACAATGTTTTTTATTCTTAAAAAAGTAATATTTCATTAAGATGAAGTTTTTATTCGCATTGACTATCTAATGGAGATGAGAAGATGATAGATTGATAAAATAGATAAATTATTTTTCTTTTTGACCAGTGTAAAAGTATATTTGAGAAATGTATGGTTGTTTTCATGTTGATATACAGATATGGGCACACTCGTGTCTTATTCCCCGGCAACATTTTATACATTAATGATCAATACTATAATGAAGCGATATTTTCAATGCTAAAAAGCTGAAGCTGATTAGAAAAAGGTTGAATGGATGACCTGACCTTTAATTTGTAACCTGGTCATTGTTTGGCGCTTGGCTCAATTGAGTTTTCCCTACTCTGATTCGGGTTAAAATATATGCAAAGAAAAATCAACCTCTACACCTTACCTCTTGCATATAAGGAATGTTCCAACGGCTTTGTTGGACTTATACATTGTCATAGGTTAAAGTAGGGTATAAACGTATTTGCAAAAAATAATAGATTAATTTTGTAATTGTCATAATTTGCTAAGCAGTCAACTGCGTATTTAAGTGGAAATTTGAGCGTTCTAACATCGATATATTAAAAGATATAAGTTCTTTTCTGTGTGCTTAAACCCCTATACATTAATATTTTGGTGAACTCACCTAGGTGTAATGGAGTTGAAATTGTGTTTGAACAAAGATGTGTTCATTATTTGAACTAAAAATTATATCGGTATAGTCAGTATCGATTATTGCAATCGGAACATGGCAGTGAATTCAAATGTATTAGAATCTAGCCCTATTGGAAGCCTTTTTTGTATTTTTCCATAACAACCCCTGTCCAACTGAATTCGTTACGGGGTTCTAATAAAGCTACCCAAACGCACGTTTAAAAAAACAAAACAAGTCGGCTTTCTTTATTTTCATTGTTTGTCAGGAAAAACTCGATTTGCATAGTGATCTCATTTTTAACTGTGTAGCTTTGATATGCCAAATGAGCATCAGGATGCGAGCACCGTAATTAGATAAAGAAACTATTTTTATCTTCAAAGGAATGAAACAAACTATTTCTCAAGGCCACATTATACTTTTGTAATTGACCATCAGGTCAATTTCACGCGTCATAGTGTAATAATTCATTATGAAACTAATCTAAAAAGAAGCCTTTCCGCCGGAGAAAGCCCCCTTTATCCGCGGAGAAAGGGATACTTCTCCGGTCCCCTTTGTTTACATTAGTCACGTGACCGGAAGTATCGCCTTTCTTATTTTACGCGCCATACCAAAGGCAACGTGTTGTGAAAAATTAATATTTTTTTGATTTTATCGACGTTATTTAAGTCAAATTGAATTTAAAAGTTGATAAATACAACATTTAAAGGATATAGTTTACATCTACAGTTGTTTTTGGCGTCACTGCTGTGTTTTGGAATTATATTTTATGTCTTCGAGTCGCCAGTCCTGCTGAAAAAGTTGGAACAACCTGAGTGCGCTCTGCCACGGGATAAGATTGATTCTGTTACTTTTGCCAGTATATTTAACACACCAGTATATCATCCACCTTGGGTATTCGTCCGGGTGGGGTCTGTTGCTCTTGTAACAGGTCGCCAGCCCTAGGTCGGTCCTTTGGAGTTTTTCCTGGCTTGGCTGGCATGCTTACATAGCCAGGTTCAACTGGGGTGGAGGGCTAACGCTCTCTGGTTTTACCTAATCGAGTGTCCTTAGCGGGGCGACTGTGCTTTCAGCGTAAAACCACCCTTTTTCAGGTTTTAAAAGCTTCTCCGGAAACTTTTATTAATCTAGAAGAAAGGGACTTTCCATTGTAGTTAATAGCTCACGATACGCAGCACATTACCTACAATTCACCTGGTTTCCCCATCGTTAGATCTATGGTACGAACCCTATACTTAGTAGTTTCGGTCAGAACTATTGTTTTTAGAACGATTTTTCAGTCCGGAGAAGGGCACCATTCTCCCCGGAGAGAGGCGAAGCCCCGCGGAGATGCAGGCCCTAGCTGTTATTGTTCAGTGATTACCCGGATGTACTCACTTGTAAACTCGATTCTGATTGGCCGAGAGGTTTCGCGGCATGTTATGCACATGTGTGAGGAATTTTAGGTCAATTGTTTAAAAATCAATTTTACAAGTGATTCAGTCTACGTTTGGACGGGAATGTCCGAAGTAAGTTGTGTTTTAATGTTTATAGCATCCATTAAAGCATTTACATTGAAAAAGATGACTTTGTAAGACTTTTTGAGATCATTTTGTCATAAAGTGCTCAACCCGGAAGTAAATTCCTATATGTCTAACCAAATTTTGTTTCGGGGTTTTGAAGCTGTAAACGCATTCACATCACTTAATAAACAAATAATAAACAGTTTTAAGAAGTTTTAGATTAATATTCTATGGTTTGTTTAAATTTGGTTCTATATTCTATGGTTTGTTTAAATTCTTTAAATCTGAACTTTGATGCAACTTTTTAAAGCAAAAGTTTGCCGACTTTATTCCTTGGGATATCGCAGTCGAGGTAGCAAGCAAGGTGTCGTTTTGGGGGTAAGGGTCTGCCTAGCAGACCCCTCTACCCACGGGGCCAATATTCTGCCCTAGCAAGCCTCACCCGGCACGTATAGCCCCCCTTTTTCGAAAATTTTCAAAAGTTCTTCCTCCGGCGGAGAGGCGGAGAAAGAACCGGAGAAAGGGAGAAGCAACTATTTAACACGTCTTTCCCCGTTGCTTCGAGAAAGGAGGCTTTTGCCGGGCTGCTCCTTTAGGGAACAGGCCGGAGAAAGAGAGGGCTCAATACACGATTCGTGAAAATTAATCTAGCACTTTTTGTTCGTCTCCTAAATCTCAACTTATTTCGTTACAGAGTTGCGATCACCAGCTGACGCGAAGTAAGGGAGATACCCACCCCCTATGCTGGAAGTGCAGGGAGGAACGCAACATTAAAGAGTGCTCCATAGACGACGCGTGCGTTCATTGTGTCCATTTCTCGGCTGAACTTTAGCATCGAATTGGAGAAGCGAAAAGGAAACGCCTCGCCTTTCGATCTCGATCAGAACAGACGCGCACGGCACGGATCATGGCGGAAACTTCGCATACCTCCCAGACATATTTCGAGGGCGACGACACGCTATTGGAGGCAGGGGAAATCGCTAACCCTGAGTCGGACAATGAGGCCGATTGTAAATCGGAGAGCGACATCCCGTACGGCCGCGAAGAGTTGGTCGACAGTGACAATGACAGCGTTCGCGACGAGCACCACTCTTCAAATCTCGCGGATCTAACGCAAGGTGACCGGAGAATATCGGGGTCAGGCAACCCAGTCATATCCCCAGACGAAATCGAGATGCCCAAACTAATCCGTTGGATCGGTACGAACTCGCTTTTCCAACTGTGCGCTCCGCCCTCCCCGAACGTGGAACCCGGGCATTATGCCATGCACAGTCAGTATGTGCCCCCGAAGAGAGAGGATGAGTTCCTCATGCTATCCACTTCTCCGGCGATATTAAACATGGGAGAGCTGAGAATGATAGAGGGCGTGACAGTAGGCCGAATACCACCTTCTCCCTTCTGTAAAATCCCAATGCGTTAATACCAACTCGGCGACGAAGGTCTCAATCTCGCGGCGCCGACTTGGCCGTCGGAATTACCAAAATTTCTAGTGGAGATGGTACCGCAAACCCGCCTACGAATTTCGGATGCTCACGCGGCCAAAATGGACAATGCAGTCAGGGAAGCCTTGGTAATTATTTCCAGGGTTGACGCCCTTGCATGTGCAATAAACGAACGTATGCCACACCCGGGGGACCCAAAAGAATCGTACATTTTCCGCACGATCCGAGCTCTAGGATCAGGTATTGGAGATGTCGCGAAGTTGCTCGTGTCAGTGAGCCACCAGCTCACCCTCCATAGAAGGGATACGGCCCTCTGGGAAGCTAAAACACGCGGTCTCTCGGCTAAGGATATCCTCGCGATTCGCCACGCCCCATCGATGGGGACGGACTCGATAGTGGATACGGAGCTACTTACGCAAATCTGCGATAAGAAGCAGTACGAGGCCCAGAAAAAGGCAATTATGCGAGTCGCTACGGCTACATCTGTGATACATGTGCAGCCCCAGCAGAAAACGCCTGTCCCGGCCAATAGAAGCCTTCAACTTCCTAAGAAGGAGGAGTCCAGCTCGAAACGCCGAAAACAAGTCTCGCTACGTAAAGCACCTACCCAAGCAACGGCAACGCAGCAGGCCAAAACTGTTAGGGTTGCTTGTGTCAGCATTTCCGACAGTGTTGCTGGGTCGGACACACCTTCGAGAACTGCAGCGCGCGGTGATAATTGCCGGTGATAATTGCGGTGATAATTGCCATACGAGCAGGTAGGAACCCGGCATCCTGGATAGCGGTCCGGGGCCAGATGCTGCAACAGCTCCGATGGTGGAAAAGCGACGAATATCTATCCCTAGGAAGACCGTTCAAAGTCGGAGAACCGGATATCCTGGTCTTCACGGACGCTTCAACCGCAGGATGGGGAATAGTGTGCGGGAGCGACACCTGGAAGGGAGTATGGCAACGCCAGAACAACCACATAAAATGGCTAGAGCTACGCACAGTGTTGTTGGCGCTATAGCTTCTTCAATTTCGCTTGAGGAGAAAGACCGTCTGTGTCATGATAGACAACACAACAGCGGTAGCCTACATCAAGAAGGAAGGAGGAGTGCGTTCCAAATCACTGACAAAGTTGGCGAGGAAGATAGCCCTCCCAGCGTTCGAAAACGAGATTACACTGGTACCCAGGCACATAGCGGGCCAATGCAACGTGCTAGCGGACCTAGCCTCCAGAGTAAATCAGATAGTGCCGTCGGAATGGACAGCCTCCAGCAATCTATTCGAACGGATAATGAGCCTTTCTCCGTGGGGAAAACCGGCAATAGATCCGGCAACAGGGGGTTTCCCCAAATCATTTTAAAGAAATGATACGGACTTTCTTTATAGCATTTTTTTATCTGCTCACCCAAAAAAACATAGATACAGTAAATGCGTTTTATAAGTTTACATCGTGCAGGCGTGCGTTCTTGCGGATGCTAGAATTTTAGCTTGGATACATTTCTATTTAAAGTCGTATTGAAATAATTTGACAAAGTGATTTTTGTATCGCATGGGATTATTTCTTTTGCAGTCTCGGAACTGTCTTTGAAATACATCCAGGCATAGACCCGGCAATTTGCAATCAAAAAATATTTCATATATTTGTATTTTTCTTATAATGATTGTTGAAAAATAGAATTAAAAAAAAAGTTAGCTTTTTTATTTAAAAAAAGCGGATGCAACTGATTATTATTAGATTAATCAGACCGATGAACAATGTATCGCATTTACAAACCAAAATAGAATAGAGTTTTATTGATAATGTGCATCTAGACAGGAATTTAGACATGGTCATGAACCAGTAGAATACACTTTTTTTATTTATATGCAGAGGAATGCTTGAATGGAAAATTATCACCCCAATGCTTGACAAAAACCTAGACTAGAATTCATATATGGTCATCTCACAGTAGAAGAATTTTTTGAAGAGTGGGTCACTTTTTGCACCTTTTTCAACTTAACGTGCGTTATTAAGCAAGAGAGAATCGAGGTAAAATTATGAAATTCAGTCATAATATTGGTGCATATCTTATTTATATTGGTAAAAATAATGAAATATATAACTTAACTATATAAAAACAAAAAATCGCACTAAAAATGTTCAAATGCCACTGGAGTCACTTATGAAAAGTGGGCCACCCCGGTTTCAAAAGAGTAAACTAGTTTTTACCATACAAAATCACGTTATTTTGGCAATGTATAATGATGTTATTTCTAATGAAGTGATTGAAGTTAAATTGATTATGTCTCAATTAGCCGAATAGTTGAAACTACGATGTGGTAAAGCCGCGTTCACGTAAATAAACTAGATGCTGTTAGAGTGCAGCAGTATCCCCCGTGCACGTTATTGTCACAAACAGCAACAATATTTCCGGAGGGCTATAATTGTAAATACTATGTATGAGCAAGATAAAAAATCTAAAACCATATTGATGTATTAAATTGTGGACACCACGAAACACCCTTCTCACACATAACAAAATGCTATGGTGATAGGCGAATGAATTTGTGTAATCTTACTCACAGTATCATTTTACAACGGCTTTCTCACACCGTATTTCTCACTATGTCTTTCTCACAACGTCTTTCTCACAACGTTTCTTTCTCACAATGTCTTCCTCACAACGTTTCTTTTTCACAACGTCTTTCTCATCACGTTGTTCTTATAACGTCGTTCTCACAACCTTTTCTCACAACATTCCCTTGCTCATAACATCACGATATACAATAATCTTTCCTTATATTCTATATTCAGAACACTGTATTTTCGACATTTTGTTGCCGTTTAAACTGAAACCTTGACGTTGCACACCTATTATCCTTCGTGCAAATAAAATCTCGAAAGCCCGAAAGTTCAAACCACTTTTGCATTTAACATCATGATTCACCCATGCTGTTCATGCAAAAACTGTTGTCGTCGCCTTACTTTTTTGTGAAAGCGGATTGAAACATAACTTTTCATACATAAACATAATAATGATATAGTTACATGCACTAACCTTAACATCAATATCATATTATATGTATTTGTAGGACTTAACGTCCACATTGCTGATATTCTAGAGAACCATGAACTCTTAATTGTTCATCTGGTATGAATTTATGCTAATGAAAGGAGTCTTGAAAACTGGAAATGTTGTTTAACGACTGAATAAAAATTGTCAAGAAAAGTTTTGGAGTAACAATTCTTTTGTGTCACCCACAATTGCTGATTTAAATGGAAATTGGAGCAAAATATGAATATTGAGAATGTCGGATTGAATTTGCAGCTTATTTTGATATATTAAACCAAATTTTTCGTATGATAATGACCCGCTAACGCTGTTGAAACCGAAATGACCCACTTTTCAAAAGTGACCCCAATGGCATGTCAACATTTTGAGTGTGAGGTCTTGCTATTAACTAGCTGTGCTATATATTTCATAATTTTCCCTAATATAAATAAGATATACACCTATATTGTAATTTCACAATCTTATCTTTATTCTGTCTTGCTTAATAACGCACGTAAAGTTGAAAAAGGTGCAAAAAGTGACCCACTCTTCAAAAAATCCGTTTACCTTATTTGCATGTATATGCACATGCAGGGGCACGACCGGTTTATTATTAAACTATAGATACATTGTATATCAAACTTTAATAAACATACGTAAACATGGCAACTAAATATTTTGTTTTATCGAAAGAGAAAAAGAAAAAAAAATGAGTTAATATGGGCTGACCTCAAGAGCCATATTGCGATAGAAAACAACACAAGATTTTTTTGGTTTCATTTGCAACCCGTAGTTTGAATCACGTTACAATATTAAAACATTATACAGTTTTCAATATACTACGAACACTTTTTTATTTACATCGATCAGTGTAAGCAATCAATATGTCAATTTTACGGCGCACACGATGATCTCACCTTGGTTCTTTGGGCTACCGTTTACAATTTCAATTGCACACCATTCCAAAGACAATAAATCCCTAGGGGCTAGCATATTTGACATGAATCCTGGGACATGCGGGGATTCGAACTCATGTCCCTCAGATTCATGCTTGCTTGGCTGGCCAGCGCTTATACCAACTACGCCACCTTGCCCCCAAATGCATCTAAACTTGAGGATGTTCGAACCATGGTGCATGATGGATTTCGTAGGATAACTCAAACCCAATGATCCAAATGTGTTGAGCATCCAAAAAATGAAGAGTAGAAGAATTGAGAATCTGACGGCTTATTAGATACAGTCCCAAGAGTTGTCATAAACCTTGATAAAGGCAGTGATTCGGAATAACAGTTTTGGAATGTACATAATGAAAAGAAATATTTATATTAATGGTATAAACTATTCTTATGCACCCCCTATGTTCGGGACATGAATCTAGGCACCCAAAACCCAACGACCATTTGTGCTAATTCTGCAAAAAAATGAGCCTCATTCAAATTAATAATAATAAACATTAAGCGTGGATTGTTTGACCATGCAGGCGTGTGGGCAAGCGAGAGTTCGAACGTGCATTTCTCTTCGATTGCTATATGCATTTATGCATGTTTTTTATACCAAGCTATGCATTATATGGGCCCTCTTCTAAATATTATTTTTGTTCAGTTTTAAAAAAATATGTTGGTTTCGCATCAATATTTGTATCTAGCCATTGAAGTTTGAAAACAAATTGTAGATATAGGAAAACATTATTGCATGCATAATTTAACAATACAAAAAAAAATCTTTAATTCGTGTCATTTGATTTATTGGAATTCACGGTCATGTCTAATCAAAAGCATTCGAAATTTAAACATTATATGTGAAAAATATGGTCTTAAATCATATCTTATATTGTGAAAATCATGTGACCAGACATTATAGTGAGGAAGAATCAATTTATAATCAAACTAGTATAATTTGATTTTGAGTTATATGAGTAATTATGAGATTAGTTCAGTAATTGATTTTCACATATTTCCACGAAAATATAACCAAAGAGGCGACAAAATACGGAGAATTTATGGGAGCGGAAGGCCAAAACAAAATAATAATAATTCAATAAAGGAACAATTTTAAAGTAATTCATCTAAAAACAGACATCATAAAATGAAATATATCGATTTTCAAAAATAAATGACACATTACAAGTCGAATAATTGTTATAATGAAACATAAAAACACTCATGAACAATTAATAGACATTACATAACGACGATGATTCAGTCAGCTTACCAAACCGTATACACTGATGCAAAGTAAAAACGCAAGTGTAAATTCAAACGGTTGTACATGTATCTCAAAAAGTAATCAACGCATCATCGTCAAATTTTCACAGAATATTGTTGTGTACGTTGTTTATCAATGACCAAGATATCATTAACATTCAACGTTCAAAACGAATATAAATATACCACTTTTTCCAATGAAGTCACAGTTTTTACCACACACAATTATGTATGATATGCTTAAGTCTCGTTTGATTGCATTTTAGCGTAACGCTTGCGGCGTAAAAATTCTTGTTATAATAAATGTAGTTATTTTGGGTAATTTGACGGCGGACCTTTGATTAATTGTGCCGTACAGCTCAATAAATAGGGTACTGCCCCGAACTCATCAAATTAGCGTTTTCATAACATCTGTTATCAGATTCTTGTTTGAAACATAAGAATGATACTGTTTAGTTTATGTTTTGCTATTCAAAAGTAAATGGACTAATTATTTCGATTGCGCACGATTATTTAGACGTTTTCCACGTTCATTCAAGAGTCGCGTTTCCCCATCCTGTAAGTTCGTATCCCTTTGTCGCGCTGACAATTTTGCTCTATCTATGTTCGCACCAAGCGATCGTAAGTATGCGTATAAAACCTTGTTTGCTCGGGCTATATATTGTACTGCAAATAGCTGGTAAGCTGGCGGTAACATTTAAATCAATTTACTTAGGATAACACAGTAGCTGCCGCTTTTGCATCATTTGCATCATTTTCTAGCACATCGATATTTGGCCATCTCTCACGTTCATGAAGTTGTGGCGATGCGATCGGTGTATATTTTGATTTTAATATTTTTGCTAACCTTCCGATTTTCCTTTCGCTTGCATTCCATGAGGGTTTTGAAGAGTTTGTGGCGATCAAAATACTCGCCATTATTGCACATCCGCCATACATCTATGTGCGACATTTTACGTCATCAGAAATATGTATCGCTTCAAGATTATCAATACAGTTAGTTCTTAGTCTTTTGAGCATTATATGTCGGTTTCATGACTGTAACCCAAACATTAAATAAATTAAAGTATTCTAAGACACTTTCGTTTATACTTTTCGTCAGGATATATGCCCATTTAGCGTGCAGGCGTGCGGGCGTCCGCAAAACTGAATCGAAGAGCGAAGTAATTAGCGTGCGGGCGTGGAGTATTGTGCATGCGGGCGTAGAGTGTTTAGCGCATGGGTTTGGTGTCGTAAGCTTATGACACGCGTTTACTGTATCTTACGTACAGTATTTTGGATTGGGTTTGGTAACATTTTTATCATCCTGTTACGAGATATACAATGACGAAGTATTTAGTTAATAAAAAAACAGATTTGTTTCACATTTATCAGTCAAGGTAGCCATAAAAATCCCTTATTATACTTCCTGATTGTTATCAATGGTCAATATTGTAAGATATCACAAAGAGTACTTGATTTTCTGCAGTTGAGAAAACGGGTCGTTATCAGAATTCGTCCCTCTCATAATACTGCTTTATCATGATTTATCGATTGAAAGTGTCACAATACAGAACAAACTTCAATTATTTAATTTGCGTCTTGATTAAGTTTCAAAGGATTACTTTAAATCTAAGGTAAGTCTAATTTGATTAAACCATTTCAGAATATCAATGTTTTTATAATGAAGATATAATAATGTATATGTTCATTAGTATTCAACACATTTATTTCCACAAAGTGAGAAACAATAAATACTCCATACAGGTCATTATTCATGAAGGGCACCCCACGGCACATGTTTCAAAATGTTATAAAATCACATAAAAACAATCTATCCAATATATTTCGCATTTTGAACAAATACAATGGGAAATACCTTGGGAAGTGGAATGGGTGGACCTCAGGCTTCGCCTTCGGTCCGCGCATTCCACTTCCCGTAGGCAATAAATTCCCATCTTTTCCTAAAATATATGAAGTACATGTATTATTATATTCTCCAATTGCTGATATCTGCAAGCAAGAAAGTATTTTATAAACATTTCCAAGCTAGATTTTTGTGGAGAACACCTTTTTGGTAAACATCTTGTTGGGTGTTGCCCTTCGTTCGTGTAATAAGAAACATGTACTGTATCTCGGCTGACTTCCCAAAACGAGTTTTTTTTTATCCCACCTTTTATCCTTCCCTACATCCTTATGAAGTTCTTTCAAAATTTAGTTAGATACATGTAGATATTATCAAACTTCGTTTTGCCGTCTAGTTTTTGCAACCAACGTACACATATGAAAGAAGTCAGTCATGAAGTTCAGCGTACTTAAATGATCCGCATTACTTCGTTATTTCACCTTTGTTACGTCCTTTTCTTACTTTAATTGGATAACTAGCTCTTTTACATGAAATAAAACTGATGGATGAAGAATCGATTTTGATCTGAACGGTTTCATTTGCATTCAAAGCCGACACCACAATAAATAACATTGCAAATCAAAATCTGCAATGCTTTAAGTATATTGTCGTTGTGACGTATAATCTTTCCCGGACCAGAATATGATGTCCTTATGACGTCATTTGGCATCTTAAAATATATAAAAAAAACAAAAACGATTTTGATCTGACCTTTTTCCTTTGCATTTAAACCAACACAACAATAAACCATTGCAAATCAAAATCTGCAATGAATTAAGTATATTTTCGATGTGACGTATAATTGTTTCCGGACCAGAAAATGATGTTCATTTGACGTCGTTTGGAATTTCATTTAATAGCAAAATATCTCAAATTTTTCATTGTTGCTACATCGACGTCTCGATCTCAAGGTTTGGAAGCAGCCCGACTTTATCCTAACGTTTATCGAAATAAGCAACATTGGATAAAGTAATTGATAAATTGCTATACTTGCTCATTATTTAACGTCTTCACAGCGTCGAAAATATGAATAAGCCCGGATATGGTGCTTTCAGCGGATCTTTGCGTCTGCGTCTGGGGTTTATTATGTTTTGTACACATCTAAAATCCACAAATCAGCTGAACGCACCATTAGGTTTTTTTTTCAAGCTGTGTATGTAACATTTCGACAAGGCATCGCAAAGCAAAATTAAACCAATTTTCGAATTTTAACATTACTGTACTCAGCGTATTATTACTGAACATCTCTATGAAGAAGACATC
>LQRL01045121.1:15053-25861 GCA_001703475.1 Hydroides elegans | reverse complement strand
GTCAGTCATGAAGTTCAGCGTACTTAAATGATCCGCATTACTTCGTTATTTCACCTTTGTTACGTCCTTTTCTTACTTTAATTGGATAACTAGCTCTTTTCCATGAAAGAAAACTGATGGATGAAGAATCGATTTTGATCTGAACGGTTTCATTTGCATTCAAAGCCGACACCACAATAAATAACATTGCAAATCAAAATCTGCAATGCTTTAAGTATATTGTCGTTGTGACGTATAATCTTTCCCGGACCAGATTATGATGTCCTTATGACGTCATTTGGCATTTTAAAATATATTAAAAAAAAACGATTTTGATCTGACCTTTTTCCTTTGCATTTAAACCAACACAACAATAAACCATTACAAATCAAAATCTGCAATGAATAAAGTATATTTTCGATGTGACGTTTCCGGACCAGAAAATTATGTTCGTTTGACGTCATTTGGAATTTCATTTAATAGCAAAATATCTCAAATTTTTCATTGTTGCTACATCGACGTCTTGATCTCAAGGTTTGGAAGCAGCCCGACGTTATCCTAACGTTTATCGAAAGAAGCAACATTGGATAAAGTAATTGATAAATTGCTATGCTTGCTCATTATTTAACGTCTTCACAGCGTCGAAAATATGAATAAGCCCGGATATGGTGCGTTTAGCGGATCTTTGCGTCTGCGTCTGGGGTTTATTATGTTTTGTACACATTTAAATTCCACAAATCAGCTGAACGCACCATTAGGTTTTTTCAAGCTGTGTATGTACCATTTCGACAAGGCATCGCAAAGCAAAATTAAACCAATTTTCGAATTTTAACATTACTGTACTCAGCGTATTATTACTGAACATCTCTATGAAGAAGACATTTTTTATTTCACCAAAAACACGGTACGAAAGAAAATCGAATCAGAGTATTAAAACAGTCATTTTGGTTCTTGCTTTTGAATATTGATCTCAGAACTGGACTATATTACTAGTCTATAAGTTGTTTTTTTTATTAATGAGAACGTTTCAGGATTCCACTTGAATAAGAGTATGCATAAAAAAATATTTGAGAAAATATATGCTCCAAATATTGCCACTCTATTTTATATCTATTCAGCAATGATGGACGGAGAACCATATAACCCTGGCCATGACAACTCATATTGGAATCAACATCATGCCGAAATGAGCAACCATCTTAACGATAATTACAACAATTTTCAACAAGAAGATTTACGATCAACCGCATACAACCATACATCTTATTGTGATCCTCAAGAAGAGACAGGGACGATTCGACCAAATGATATTCACTGTGAATATATGGGTCACACATATGTGGATTCAAGAGGCTTCAATAATACAACTTGCAGCGATTCTCGATCCAATAAAAGGATTGCCCGATCGAAACATTCGATTTCACAATCCGATTATTTAGGTCTCTGTGATAACAATGACACAACCCATGGTTATCATCAGTCGCAGAAGGCAATGCCTCAACCAACCAATTATGTTTCGAATAGTTTCGCTGATGCAACCCTATATGGTAATCCTCATACGAGTCACCAGCGATACAATGGAAACATCCAACGACCTCATCCAGATCATATTGACAATGCCAATAATGCAAATGGTTACCAGCTTTCTGATATGGGTAATCCTCCCATCAATTACGGTGAACCGCCACCTCGATATTCAGGTCCCCTCTCTGGCTACACCAATGCAGCATATTCCGATCCCCATTCCCAAATCGGGTATCCTTCACCAAATATTGTAAGCTACCAAGTTGATAATGGCCGATCTCCACCACCTTTGTACGGTAACCACCAATCTGAGCCATGGAGCCGACCAAGTTATTATCAAAACCCATCATTTGAAGGGAATCCGCATGGTGTCGCAACTATACAAGATGGGGTCAATGTAACGCAGATAACAACTTCGCACACCATTGCTACGAATCAGCCCGCGGGTGGAACGCAACGAGTGGTTATTGCTCGCATAACACCACGAACCCAAGAGGTAACATAGTATTCGTATCAAATATAGAAATATATATAATATAAAACAATCTGATCAATAATGTTGCAAATATTGTTGAATAATTATCACCTATTTAAGGTGTATTTAGGTATCTTTAAAAGTTGCATATCTATAGTCATTTATGATGCACGCTCACACGTCCGTAAGATATCAAATTGCATTAAAAGAACAGAATGAATTTAAGATTAGTATATGACATGCTTTTGTGTCCGCAGATAGGGTATAAAAGCAACTTTGGGATGTCTTGTATTACATTCTGGCTTGGTAACGTGTTCTTTGGTAGTATAGCCATGGTATTTTCATGTAAGTCATATATTACATTCAACACTATCTAATAACAATATCAATGCAAAACAATGGATCAACTGTTGGTAGCAAATACATTTAAATTGTAATGAACTCGATATTTGATAATATAATTATAAGCTGTATTTGTATATTCTTGCACATAATTAAGTGACAAAAAACATACGAATTGATTAAGGCAACAACAAATATACATGTATGAATGACTTTGGTCAAAATAGTTATAATTAGAGCAAAACTAATTTTAAAACAAAATAAAATTTATCCATGTATTTGTTATGTTTGTTTATTTTAGGTCTTTCGATGAGGGCATTTAAAGCTGGCAGAATCAGCAGAGCACACACATATGCAGAAGTTTCCTTTGTATTGAACGTCTTCGGCGTAATCGTAACAACCATTCTTTTCATCGTTCTTCTTGCTGTACTATTATGATGAATTCACCTAGGAATAATGGATTTGAAGTTGCGTTTGAATAAAGATGTGTCCATTATTTGAACTAAATAATATTGAAATAGACATTATAGTAAATTGCAATCAACGCATTAAAGTAAACATGAATTATTACTAATCATTAAACAAAATCCACAGCGCTTCCTAACTACCGGTACACTCACAATTTAACCTTTAATCAAGCATTTTTGGCGTTATAAGTAATGAGAATATTTATTTTAGAAATTGAATAAATATACGCATAGTTTAGAAGCATGATATCTCTGTTATATCTAGGACTATTTGAGTCTCTTCATTTTATAAAGCCTACGAAATGTTCATTTAATGATAAAATAAATACAAAAAATACTGGTTCCCCAAAACGCAAAATTTGTTTGCAATGAATAAAAGTGTGAGTGTGCGATGTGTGAGTGGTAGTGAATTCGTGAAAAGTCGATGGTAGTTAATTAATTTTAGTACAAAAGGTAAAAATTACGTAATTATATATTGTTGAAACTACATCAAGTTATCTATACAATTGTTAATAAGAAATATGCCGTGCTTTTGATATTAAGATAGAATGAAAAATTATTATTAAGATTGTACATTGTTTATTGTTGCTTTTGTTATCATAATGTACGATTTGAGAAATAAAGGGGACTGCCAAGAGACAACAAAAACCTAGGGCAAACGAAGCAAAAAAGGTGTATCTAAAGCACCTATTTTAGTTTTGAAACTTGTATTTGCTTACGTTGGCTGGAGTGAGAATTTCGATTGATTTTTTAACTCAAGTGTTTTTTTTTCAAAGCTCAATATGTCAAGCTTTATGACTGATACCATGATACTATTATACAACATAAAACAATATGACTCTAGGTACCGATATTTTTTTACAAATGTATAATGAATTTTAGGTTTCAAAAGGTCGATATTTGATTGAATTCAAAGATAAAGTTCCCTACATATCGTATTATGGTTGTTGTACGTGATAAATCATTCAAATACCGTTCCTGAAAGCTTTAAAAGTCTAATTAGGATAAGAAAACCATGAAAGCCTTAAAGTTGTGAATTGTCTGAAAGATTTCAAATCTCGATAGAAAAACCTCTGACCCGATAGAGCATTTTAGAGTTCAGAGTCGTAATAAATGACCCAAAATTACCTTTAAACACATGACAACTCCCCAGTCAAATTGGCTGTTGACAAGTGTTTTTCTACCTTTACTAAAAATACAGATTATACTGGCATTTTAAAAGTTGATCAGCTTGCTTATCATACTAGATTTAAAATGTTTAAAATAGAAAAATACTCTTAAAATGCTAGACTATCATTTAGCAATATATTAATCTGGTATTGTGAAGACCCTTGGCCTAGTTTTTGATTTTGAGTTATTTGAGCATTTATCTGTATTTTACATTCTCATATTTCAACAACAAGATGATACAATTCGAAACATTAATCTTAAATAGAAAAATTTACGGAAGCGTTGAGCCAAGGTAAAATTATCATTTTAAAACGCAGAAGCTAAAATCAACTAATTAAACACAGACCCCATAAAAGGAATTATATCTATTTCCACAAATGAATGACACAGTATACGTCAAATAATTGTTGTAATAAAACATCAAAACACCCATTAACAACATAACACATAACAAAAATGGTGATTCAATCGACTTAGCAAAGATTTCATATATACATTTATATGCTGTATGTCCGCTGAGTGTGCGGGCAAACGTCACATTGAATATAAGCATGGAGCAATAAGGGTGCGGACGTGTAGTGTCAAACTTGCGGGTGTGACGTCGTCAACTTATGAATTTCACTTATGAAGCACTATCTATGTATCTAACAATGTTGTGGATCGGTTGTGATATAATATTTTATCTTTTGAAACATACAATGACGTAGGATTTCGCTCATAAAAATACAGTTATTTGTTCCACAATTTCTCAGTCCAAGTAGCCATTACAAAATATACTTCCTTGTTATTAATATTCAATAAAATAAGCTGTCAAACGGGTACTTAATATTTATGCAGTTGAGAAAACGGACCGTTATCATAAATCGTCCTTCTCATATGACTGCCTTATCATGATTTATCGATTGTAAGTTGTTTTATCACATTACATAACCCACCTTCAATTATCTAATTTGCCTCGTGATCAAGTTTCAAAGGATTACGTTAAAGGTAAGTCTAATTTGATTAAACCATTTCAGAATAGCAATGTTTTTATAATGAAGATATAATAATGTACATGTTCGTTAGTATTCAACACATTTATTTCCACAAAGTGAGAAACAAACACTCCATACAGGTCATTATTCATGAAGGGCACCCCACGGCACATGTTTCAAAATGTTATAAAAACACATTAAAACACCATTTCTATCCAATATATTTCGCACGAATAAAAAAAACATTTTGAATAAATGCAATGGGAAATACCTTGGGAAGTAGAATGGATGGACCTCAGGCTTCGCCTTCGGTCCGCGCATTCCACTTCCCGTAGGCAATAAATTCCCATCTTTTCCTAAAATATATGAAGCACATGTATTATTATATTTTCCAATTACTCATATCTGCAAGCAAGAAAGTATTTTATAAACATTTCCAAGCTAGATTTTTGTGGAGAACACCTTTTTGGTAAACATCTTGTCGGGTGTTTCCCTTCGTTCGTGTAATAAGAAACATGTACTGTATTTCGGCTGACTTCCCAAAACGAGTTTTTTTTATTCTACCTTTTATCCTACCCTACATCCTTATGAAATTCGATCAGAATTTAGTTAGATACATGTAGATATTATCAAACTTCGTTTTGCCGTGTAGTTTTTGCAACCAACGTACACATATGAAAGAAATCAGTCATGAAGTTCAACGTAATTAAATTATCCGCATTGCTTCGTTATTTTACATTTTTACGTCCTTTTCTGACTTTAATTGGATAACTAGCTCTTTTACATGAAGGAAAACTAATAGATACAAATTGATTTTGATCTGAACAGTTTCATTTGCATTCAAAACCGACACCACTGACCACAAAAAAAAATCGAAATCTGCAATGCATTAGTATATTGTCGTTGTGATGTATAATCTTTCCCGGACCAGATTATGATGTTCTTATGACGCCATTTCAAAATATTATATAAAAAATAACGATTTTGATCTGATCTTTTGCATTTGTATTTGAAACCAACACCACAATAAACCATTACAAATCAAAATCTGCACTGTTAAGTATATTGTCGATGTGATGTATGATGTTTCCGGACCAGATGATGATGTCCTTTTGACGTCATTTGGATTTGAAATAATAGCAAAATATCTCAAATGTTTCATTGTTGCTACATCGACGTCTCGATCTCAAGGTTTGGAAGCAGCCCGACGTTATCCTAACGTTTATCGAAAGAAGCAACATTGGATAAAGTAATTGATAAATTGCTATACTTGCTCATTATTTAACGTCTTCACAGCGTCGAAAATATGAATAAGCCCGGATATGGTGCGTTCAACGGCTCTTTGTGTCTGCCTCTGGGGTTAATTTTGTTTTATACAAATTTAAATTCCACATACGCAGACGCAAATATCCGGTAAATACACCATTAGATTTTTTTTCAACTTGTGGACGTAACATTTCGACAAGACATCGCACAATAAAATAAACGAAATTTCGAATATTAACATTACTGTGCTCAACAGATAAACACTGTGAATGTATGCGAATGTACATGAATAAAAAGAAGACTTTTTTTAATTCACCAAAAAAATAACTGTATGTAAGAAAAATCGAGATCAGAGTATTGAAATAGTCATAATGGTTTTATGACTTTTGAATATTAATCTCAGAAAAGGACAATAATATAAGCTTTTTGAAGTTCTTTTTTTTTAAATAATTTCTGAGGACCTTTGTAGGATACCAATTAATGAAGAGTATACAAGTCAATATAATTAATTGAGAAAATAGACTCAAAATATGGCCATGCTATTATCTGTTTTCTCTTTTCAGTAATCATGGAAGGCGAACCATATAACCCTGGCCAAGACAACTCCTATTGGAATCAACATTATGTCGAAATGAGCAATCATCTTAATGACAATTACAAGAATTTTCAACAAGAAGATTTACTATCGACCACATACAACCATACAGCTTATTGTGACCCTCAAGAAGAGACAAGGACGATTCGACCAAATGATATTCATTGTGAATATAAGGGTCACACAGATGTGGATTCAAGAGGCTACGATAATACAACTTGCAGCGATTCTCAATTCGATAAAAGGATTTCCAGACCGAAACATTCGATTTCACAATCTGATTATTTAGGTCTCTGTGACAACAATGATATGGACCATGGAAATCCTCATTCCCACATGGCAATGCATCAACCGACCAATCATGCTTCGAATGGTTTCGCTGGTGCAACCCCATACGGAAATCCTCATACGAGTCACCAACAATATAATGAAAACCTCCAACGACCTAATCCAGGTCATATTAACCAGGGTACAAATGCAAATGGTAATCCCCTTTCTGATATGGACAACCATCCCATCAATTACGGTGAACCGCCACCTCGATATTCAGATCCATCTGGCTACAGCAATGCGGCTTATCCTAATACCCAAACACCGACCGGGTATCCCTCACCAAATATTGTAAGCTACCAAGTTGATGATGGCCGACCCCCACCGCCTATGTATGGTAACCACCAACCTGAGCAATGGAGTCGTCCAGGTTATTATCATAACCAATCATTCCAAGGAAATCCGCATGGTGTCGCCACTTTACAAAATGGAGTCAGTGTCACACAGATATCAACCACGCATACCATTGCTACGAATCAGCCAGCGGGTGGGGAGCAAAGAGTGGTCATTGCTCGTATAACACCACGAACCCAAGAGGTAGGATAGTATTTGTATAAAAAATAATAAATATAATATAAAACAACATGATGAATAATGCTGACAGTTATGTTGAATAATTACCACTTTATATCGAAACGAAAATATAAGTGTGTTTTACATGTACTTGATCGAGCATAGAAATTTCTAAATTTGGCCACTCAAAATTCCATTAGACCTATAATGGGCGCCCGCACGTCCGTAGGATATCGAATTGCATATATATTTAAACAAATATAAGATTTGTACATGTATATGTCGTGCTTGCTTGTCCGCAGGTAGAGCATAATAGCAACTTTGGGTGGTCTTGCGTTACATTCTGGCTTGGTAACGTGTTCTTTGGTAGCATTGCGATGATATTTTCATGTAAGTCATATATTACATTGCATATTATCTAATAACAATATCAATGCAAAACAATAGACCAACTGTTGGTAGTTACAAACATTCAAATTGTAATGAACTCGAGATATGATAATACTATTATAAACTGTATTTGTCTTTCATGCAAATCTTTATATTACAGATTTCGCATGTATTCATTTAGACATTTAATTATATAAATGTATGACGTCGTTCAAAAATAGAGCACAACTCATTTGTAAAACAAAATAATGGGAACAATTATTTATTCATATATTTGTGTATGTTTGTATCTTTTAGGTCTTTCGATGAGGGCATTTAAAGCTGGCAGAATCAGCAGAGCACACACATATGCAGAAGTGTCATATGTATTGAACGTCTTCGGCGTAATCGTAACAACCATTCTTTTCATCGTTCTTCTTGCTGTACTATTATGATGAATTCACCTAGAAATAGTGGATTTGAAGTTGTGTTTGAATAAAGATGTGTCCATTATTTGAACTAAATTATTTTGAAATAGACATTATAATAATTGCAATCAACGCATGAAAGTGAACATGTATTATTACTAATGAATTCACTAATCATTCAAAAAATCCACAGCGCTACCAAACTACCGGTACGCTCACATTTTCACCTTAGATTAAGCATTTTTATTTTGCGTTATAAGTAGTGAGAATAATTGTTAAGAAATTGAATGAACTTGCTTGTTGTATGATAAATAACTATTGACAAAATATGATTGGTTATTTAGTCATACTTAACACGTTTGTTTAAAAAGAAGGAGGGCTATACGTGATAGATGAGAATCTTATCGAAAAGGGATTATGCCCCCTGGGTTGCAGGGTCTACAAGGTAGGCCCATTCACCCTTAAAGACACCTCACATGCTACTTCGACTGCGATGTTCCAATAAACAAAGTCGATAAACTGTTGCTTTAAAAAGTTGCATCAAAGTACAGATCAATCATTTCTTAAAACTTCTTAAAATTCAATTGTTGGGTTATTAAGTGAATTGAATGCACAGACACTTTCAAAACAAGAAAACAAAACAACAAAATAGCATATCGGAATTTACTTCCGAACTGAGCACATCATGACAAAATGATCCCAAAAAGTCTTACAAAGTTATATTTTCCGAGTAAATGGTTTTAACGTGTTCTATAAACATTAAGAAACAAGTTACCTAGAACATTCCCGTCTGAAAATAGACGGTTCCACCTTAAAACATCGATTTTTTATCCTTGAGCAGAAAAGCCATCGCACGTGTGGTTACATGCCACGAAACCTCTCGGCTAATCAAAATCGAGCTTACAAGTGGTTATATCCGGGTAATCACATAGAAATAACAAATATAGCCTGCCTCTCCGCGGGGTAAAGACTTTCTACGGGGAAAAAGGGAACCCTTTACCGGCCAAAAAGTTGGCCTGTACCCAATATTTCGGCCCGAAACTACAGCGCATAGGTCCCGCACCATAGAGCCAGCAATTGGGGAAGCCTATCACAGGTTTAATGCAGATAATCATTAATGTACTGGGTAACGTGAACAATTAGCTGCATATAAGGGTCCCTTCTGAAAAATTCCGGAGAAGCTTTTAAAAACCTTTAAATGGTGGTTTTACGCTGAATGCATGTTAAGGACACTTGATAAGGTAAAACCTGAGGGCGTTAGCCCTCCATCCGAGTTGGTCCTGGCTATGTAGGCGTGACAGCCAAGCCAGAAAAACTACAAAGGACCGACCTAAGGCTGGTGGCCTTTTAAAAAAGCAACAGACCCCACCCGGAAGAATACCTGAGGTAGGTGATGTACTGGTGTGTTCAAAATACTAGGAAAAGTAAAAGAATCAATCTTACCCCGTGGCAGAGCGCTTTCAGGTAGCTCCCACTTCTTCAGCAGGACTGACGACTCGAAGGTGCAAAATATAACTCCAAACACAGCAGTAAACGCCAAACAAAAACAAATCAGTTGTGTTTTATATCCATTGACGTGAGAGGTAAGGGGACTTCCACGCGGAGAGTCATAAAAAACGTCATTATTACCCTTTGACGCATAAAATCGATCTGAAAATCAATTGCAAAGTAGAATATGGCCTTGAGAAATATTTTGATTCATTCCTTTGAAGATCAATTACCCCATATTCAGGCATATTGCGCTCAAGAAAAAACGCTGTGAAAAAAAATCGTATATTTCGATTTTGAGTTATTTGAGCTTTTATCTATAATTTAAAATCACATATTTCAACAAAAAGATGATAGAATTAGAAACACCTAATCCTAAAGAGAGAAATAAATACGGAACCGTAAAACTAAGGTGACATTATCATTTTAAAAATCAAAAGCGATTGAAAACCAATTGATTAAAAAAAACAGACATTTTAAAAAGAACTATATCCATTTACACAAATGAATAACACAATATAAGTCAAAATATTATTGCAATGAAAGATTAAAACACTCATGAACAACAGAAATAATATCACAATGGTGTATCAGTCGACTTAGCAAACCTTACATGTGTCCACTTAATATCCTTACCCAGCATAAGTTTGGGACTAAAAGTTCATTTAAAAAGAAATGAGTTAACGAACCAAATTATATTTTATCAAATTATGTTCATAATTTGAAAATGCAATATACATTCTTTTTTATTGTATTTTGCCTTGCCGAAATTGGTGTAACCTTTACCAAATTTAGGGTTTTTACATTGGACTTAACCTAAAAAGCCGAAAACTGAGACCAGTTATTTTCATTTTTTTATGTCTTAATCTCCGAAAACAACACTTTCAA
>LQRL01045121.1:4182-14736 GCA_001703475.1 Hydroides elegans | reverse complement strand
GCCCCTTGTTAAGAATTCATTTCTGTATAACGTGCATGTATTTTAAAATCAAAATATTGAAAACGAAACGAATTATCGAGGTAAACGTATCTTGGATAAGTATATTAGTGTGCGGGCAAGCGCAAAATTTATTTTAAGCGTGGAGCAATAGGCATGCGAACGTGTATTGTCAAACTTGCGGGTGTGGCGTTGTCAACTATTGAATTTTCCTGATGAAGCAACGTTTTATGCATCTAACAATATTTTGGATTGGTTGTGATATATGATCTTAACATTACGGGGCATTCTATGACGTATGATTTCGCTCATAAAAATACAGTTTTTTGTTTCACAATTTCTCAGTCCAAGTAGCCATTACAAAATATACTTCCTCGTTGTTATCAATATTCAATAAAATAAGCTGTCAAACGGGTACTAATATTTATGCAGTTGAGAAAACGGACCGCTATCATAAATCGTCCCTCTCATATGACTGCCTTATCATGATTTATCGATTGTAAGGTGTTTTATCACATTACATAATACACCTTCAATTATTTATTTGGCTTCTTGATTAAGTTTCAAAGGATTACGTAAAATTTAAGGTAAGTCTAATTTGATTAAGCCATCTCAGAATATCAATGTTTTATAATGAAGGAAACAATAACGGACATGTTCATAAGTATTCAACACATTTATTTCCACAAAGTGTGAAACAATGTATTCTCCATACACATCATTATGCGTGAAGGGCATCCCACAGCACATGTTTCAAAATGTTATGAAATCACATTAAATCACCATTTCTATCAAATATATTTAACATGAATAAAAATAACATTTTGAACAAATACAATGGGGAGTGGAATGGGTAGACCTCAGGCTTCGCCTTCGGTCGGCGCATCTAACTTCCCGTGGACAATAAATTCCCATCTTTTCCTAAAATATATGAAGTACATGTATTATTATATTCTCCAATTGCTCATATCTGCAAGCAAGAAAGTATTTTATAAACATTTCCAAGCTAGATTTTTGTGGGGAACACCTTTTTGGAAACATCACGTTGGGTGTTGCCCTTCGATCGTGTAATAAGAAACATGTATAGAATATCGGCTTGAGCTTAACTGACTTTCCAAAACGAGTTTTTTTATTCTACCTGTTATTCTACCCTACATCCTTATAAAGTTCTATTAAAAATTTAGCTGGATAGATATTATCAAACTTCGTTTTGCCGTCTAGGTTTTGGAACCAACGTACACATATAAAAGAAGTCAGTCATGAAGTTCAACGTACTTAAACGATCCACAATGCTTCGTTATTTCACATTTTACGTCCTTTTCTGACTTAAATTGGATAACCAGCTCAAATCATAGCAAATCAAAATCTGCAATGCATTAAGTATATTGCCGTTGTGACGTTTAATCTTTCCCGAAACGGATTATGATATCCTTATGACGTCATTTGGAATTTCAAAATATAAAACAATCGATTTGGATCTGATTTTTTTCATTTGTATTTAAAACTAACACAACAATAAACCATTAAAAATAAAAATCTGCAATGAATCAAGTATATTGTCGATGTGACGTATAATTGTTTCCGGACCAGATGATGATGTCCTTTTGACGTCATTTAGAATTTGAAATAATTGCAAAATATCTCATTTTTTACATTGTTGTTTCATCGACGTCGTGTTATTAAGGTTTGGAAGCAGCCCGACGTTATCCTAATGTAATTGGATAAAGTAATTGATGAATTGCTATACTTGCTCATTATTTAACGTCTTCACAGCGTCAAGAATATGAATAAGCCCGGATGTGGTGCGTTCAGCGGATCTTTGCGTCTGCGTCTAGGGTTTATTATGTTTTGTACACATTTAAATTCCACAAATCAGCTGAACACACCATTAGATTTTTTCAAGCTCTGGATGTAACATTTCGACAAGGCATCGCAAAGCAAAATTAGACCAAATGTCGAATTCTAACATTACTGTGCTCAGTATAAAAATACTGTGAATATATATGAATGACCATCTCTATGAAGAGCACATTTTTCATTTCACCAAAAAACACGGTATGTAAAAAAATCGAATCAGAGTATTAAAACAGTCATTTTGGTTCTTGCTTTTGAATATTGATCTCAGAACTGGACTATATTACTAGTCTATAAGTTGTTTTTTATTAATGAGAACGTTTCAGGATTCAACTTGAATAAGAGTATGCATAAAAACATATTTGAGAAAATATGTACTCCAAATATTGCCACTCTCTTATATTTTATCTCTATTCAGCAATGATGGACGGAGAACCATATAACCCTGGCCATGACAACTCATATTGGAATCAACATCATGCCGAAACAAGCAATCATCTTAACGACAATTACAGCAATTTTCAACAAGAAGAAATGCGATCAGCCGCATACAATCCTACAGCTTATTGTGATCCTCAAGAAGAGACAGGGACGATTCGACCAAATGATATTCGTTGCGAATATATGGGTCACACAGATTTGGATTCAAGGGGCTTCAATAAAACAACTTGCAGCGATTCTCAAATCGATAAAAGGATTTCCCGATCGAAACATTCGATTTCACAGTCTGATTATTTAGGTCTATGTGATAACAATGAAACAACAAACGGTAACCATCAGTCGCAGAGGGCAATGCCTCAACCAGCCAATTTTGTTTCGACTGGTTTTGCTGAAATAACCCCGTACGGAAATCCCCATTCGAACCCCCGACAATACAATGAAAACCGTCAACGACCTAATCCAGATCATTTTGACCATGCTAATAATGCAAATGGCTACCCGCTTTCTGATATGGGCCACCCTCCCATCAATTACGGTGAACCGCCGCCTCGATATTCGAGTCCCCTCTCTGGCTACAACAATGTAGCATATTCCAATCCCCATTCCCAAACCGGGTATCCGTCACCAAATATTGTAAGCTACCAAGTTGATAATGGCCGACCCCCACCGCCGTTGTACGGTAACCACCAACCTGAGCAATGGAGTCGTCCAGGTTATTACCACAGCCAAGCATTCGAAGGAAATCCGCATGATGTCGCCACTATACAAAATGGCGTCAATGTAACGCAGATAACAACATCGCACACCGTTGCTACGAATCAGCCGGCGGGTGGAACACAACGAGTGGTAATTGCTCGCATAACACCACGCACCCAAGAGGTAACAACGTAATTATATGGAATATAACAAAAAATATAAAACAACATGATACATTATGTTAAATAATTACCACTTATATATCGAAAGGAAAATATAAGTGTGTTTTACATGTACTTGATCAAGCATAGAAATTTCTAAATTTGGTCACTCAAAATTCCATTAGACCTATAATGGGCGCCCGCACGTCCGTAAGATATCGAGTTGCATATATATTTAAACAATTTTATATATTTAAACAAATTTAAGATTAGTACATGTATATGTCGTGCTTGCATGTCTGCAGGTAGAGCATAATAGCAACTGTGGGTGGTCTTGCCTTACATTCTGGCTTGGTAACGTGTTCTTTGGTAGTATTGCGATGATATTTTCATGTAAGTCATATATTACATTCTATATTATCTGATAAGCATACCGATGTAAAACAATAAATCAACTGTTTGTAGCAATAACCTTTAACTTAAAATGAACTCGATATGATATCAATATAATAAACAGTATTTGCTTTTTTTTCATGCAAATCATATTATTACAGATTGCGCATGAATTTATTTAGACATTTAAATATATAAATGTATGACGTCGGTAAAAATAGAGCACAATTCATTTGTAAAACTAAATAATGGGAGCAATTATTTATTCATATATTTGTGTATGTTTGTATCTTTTAGGTCTTTCGATGAGGGCATTAAAAGCTGGCAGAATCAGCAGAGCACAAACATATGCAGAAGTGTCATATGTATTGAACGTCTTCGGCGTAATCGTAACAACCATTCTTTTTATCGTTCTTCTTGCTGTACTATTATGATAAATTCATCTAAGATATATGTAGTTTAAGTTGTGTTTGAAAATGATATGAACACTATTCGATCTTATATCAATCAAAACAGACATGTTTCGTAATAGTAATCAACTCATGAAAGTAAACATGTATTATTAATAATCTTTCAAAAAATTCCACACAATTCCTTCACAACTACCGGTGCACTCACATTTTAACCTTTGATCAAACATGTGTTCGCGTTATAAGTAGTGAAAATAATTGTTAAGAAATTGAATTAACTTGCTTGTTGTATGATAAATATATATTTACACAATATGATTGCTGATTTAGTCATACTTAATATTTTTGTTTAAATATAAGGAGGGTTATACGTGATAGATGAGAGTCTTATCTAAAACGGGCTTATGCCCCCTGAGTTGGGGGGGGGGTCTACACGGTAGGCCAATTCACCCTTAAAGACACCTCACATGCTACTTCGACTGTGATGTTTCAAGAAACAAAGTCGATACACTTTTGCTTCAATAAGTGGCATCAAAGTACAGGTTTATAGAATTTCAACCTTATCAGACTGCTGAATATTGATATATAACTTCTTAAAACTGTTTATTGTTGGTTTATTAAGTGAATTGAATGCACAGAAACTTTCAAAACAACAAAATAAAATTTGGTAAGACATATCGGCATTTACTTTCGGACTGAGCACAATATGACAAAATGATGCCAACAAGTTTAGCAAAGTCATATTTTTCGGTGTAAATGTTTAACGTGATTAATAAACATTAAGACATACCTTACCTCACATTCCATAACATTTCCGTCTGAAAATCGACGGTTCCGCCTTAAAACATTGATTTTGTATCCTTTAGCAGAAAAGCCAACGCACGTGCGGTTACATGCCACGAAATCTCTCGGCCAATAAAAATCGAGCTTACAATGGGTTATATCCGGGTAATCACGGAGAAATAAAAAATATAGCCTGCCTCTCCGCGGGGTATAGGCTTTCTCCGGGGAGAAAGGGAACCCTCTCGGTCTGTACCCAATATTTCGTCCCAAAACTACGGGGCATAAGCCCGCATCATAGAGCTAGCAACGGGGGGAGCCTATTAAAGGATTAATGCAGATAATGTGCTGAATAACGTGAGCAATTAGCTGCATATAAAGGTCCCTCCTGTATTGGTTAATGAAAATTTACGGAGAAGCTGTTAAAACCCTAACAAAAGGTGGTTTTACGCTGAATGCACAGTCGCCCCGTTAAGAAAACTTAATTAGGTAAACCCTAAGGGCGTTAGCCCTCTAGCTTAGTTGGTCCTAGCTATGTAGGCGTGATAGCCAAGCCAGAAAAAACTCCAATGGACCAACCTAAGGCTGGTGGCCTGTTACAAAAGCAACAGACACCACTCGGACATATACCTGAGGTAGGTTAGGTACTGGTGTGTTAAAAGTACTAGAAAAGTAAAAAAGAATAAATCTTACCCCAATGGCAGAGCGCTTTTAGGTAGCTCCCACTTTTTCAGCAGGACTGACGACTCGAAGGTGGAAAATATAACTCCAAATACATTAGTAAACGCCAAAAAAAAAATCAGTTGTGTTTTATATTCATTGAATGTAGCTTCCATCAAATTTTAAATCTAGTCAGACTTATAGATCATCAATAAAAACAAAATTCAACATTAATTTTCACAACACGTTGCCTTTGGTATGGCGTGTAAAATAAGAAAAAATGATACTTCCGGTCATGTGACCAATGTAAACAAAATAGACCTGGCAAGCATCCGTGGAGAGGCAAGGGGACCTCTCCGCGGAGAGGCATGAAAAACGTAGTTTTTAGAACAGTTTCATAATGAATTATTACACTTTGACGCGTAAAAACGACCTTATGATCAATTGCAAAGTAGAATGTGGCCTTGAGAAATAGTTTGATTCATTCCTTTGAAGATAAAGTTATTATGATTATACACAATCGTCAATTACCCCATATATATGCATATTTTTGCTTAAAAAACGCTGTGAAAAAAGTCTGCGTATATTTTGATGTCGAGTTATTTGAGCATTTATCTATGAATCTATAACATTTACATATTTCAACAAAAAGATGATAGAATAAGAAAAACCTAATCCTAAAGAGAAAACAAATACGGAAGCGGAAAACTAAGGTGAACTTATCATTTTAAAAATCAGAAGGCAATTGAGAACCAATTGATTAAAATAACAGACATCTTAAAAATAATTATATCCATTTTCACAAATGAATAACACATTATAAGTAAAAAAAATGTTAAAACACACATGAACACCAGAAATAATATCACAATGGTAATTCAATAGACTTAGCAAACCTTATATATGTCCACTTAACGAACGGACAAGTGTAAAATTGAAGTTAAGCATGGAACAATAACTGCGGGCAAGTGTAGTGTCTATGACACTATATCTGTGCAAAAAATAGTTTTACGAACATGAGGTTAGATTTTCGTACGTAATCTTAACAAATTTACGTACAGGGTGTAGATAACTGTGCGAGGTTGTAGAAGTAGGAATCCTGTGATGAAATGTCGTTTAATAATAATTTATTTACAAGAAAAGTCTTGTTTCTGAATGAGGGAGGGAGCTTTTAAAAAGAGAACTTTAGAATTCGTCCTGCCGTCCTTCTACATAATTTTCAATAATTGGCTAGGAAATGCATATTTCTAATAATATGATGAATTAATTTTTTAATATATTTTGAATGAATATTATTTTTATTTAAAATATTTATATAAAATAAGTTTCACGATTTAAATCAGTATCAATTAACTTACCAGCTATATCCCAAACAGCAATCCGTTTAAACATGAGTAAGATCCATAACAATTCCCATAAAGATATTATTTATGCGTATTATTAATTTGTTTTTACATGTAAATTAATATACTAACAGTGACTTATATATTGCCTATGGGTTACCGAGAAGGTTGTTAAAGCGGGAACCCCCTGACCAGATAATGGACTCATTATTTACTTATATACCAAACTTGCGTATTCTAAGTGGCAGACGAAACCCCAAATCCTAATCGTCAACATTTGCAACAGCTACAAGCCGTTTGCATCTCAAACAAATATACATTTGTAGCGATGTTTATAAACACAACAACAAAATTCTAGAGATCATCATTGCGAAGATATAAAAGAAAACACTAAACAAAATCACAATTAAACCATGATATTTAGAAAAACTCATTTCATCAACCAATTACCCATACTACCTCTAAACACGTGGTCGAAAATCTATACCTCGTAAAATTACGTACGAAAATTTATAACACTAATTTTACGTACGTCTAACATGGGTAATGCGATCGTCAAACGAGCGTTGGAACCTCGTTAAATTACGTACTTAAAGTTAATATTAATTTTACGTACGTATAACGTGGGTCATACCCTCGTTAAACGATCTAACACCGCACGTGTGTGATTTTATTCTTTGCACAGATATAGCGTTATAAGTGTCAAACTTGCGAGTGTGACGTAGTCAACTTATGAATTTAACTTATGAAGCACGATTTATGTATCTTACAATATTCTGGATCGGTTGTGATATACAGTTAAACCACTTCTAATTTGACAGCTGCAACGAATAAACGAATAAACGAATACGAATAAACGAATATGCATAAACGAATCAACGAATACGAATAAATGATTGCTTACAAATAGACGAATGCTTACGAACAAACGAATGCTTACGAATGAACCATTGCTTACGAATAAACGATTGCTTATGATAGCTCGCGATAGATTACGATAGCTTGCGATACCTTACGATAGCTTACGAATAAATGATTGCTTACGAATAAACGATAGCTTACAAATTAACGATAGCTTACGATAGCTTACGAATAAACGAATGCTTACGAATAAACGAAAGCTTACAATAGCTTACGATATCTTACGATTGCTTACAAATAAACAAATGCTTACGAATAAACGAAAGCATACGAATAAACCAGAAACGACTAAACGAATACGAATAAACGAATACGAATAATTTTGCTTATGATAGTCAAATTGGAAGTGGTTCAACTGTATTATTCTATCTTACGGGACATGTTATGACGTAGGATTTCGCTCATAAAAATATAGTTATTTTTTTCAAATTTTCTTAGTCAAAGAAGCCATAAAAATTACTAAATACACTTCCTCGTTGTTATCAATATTCAATATTGTAAGCTATCGCAAAGAGTACTTGACATTTCTGCAGTTGAAAAAAAAACGGGTCGTTTTCAGAAATCGTCCCTCTCATAATACTGCTTTATCATGATTGTTCGATTGTAAGTGTCACAATACATAACACACCTTAAATTATTTAATTGTCTTCTTGATTAAGTTTCAAAGGAATACGTTAAATTTAAGGTAAGTTTGATTTGATTAAGCCAGCTCAGAATATCAGTGCTTTTATAATGAAGGAAACAATAATAAACATGTCCATTAGTATTCAACACATTTATTTCGACAAAGTGTGAAACCATGTATTCTCAATAGATGTCATTATGCGTGATGGGCTACGCACGGCACATGTTTCAAAATGTTATAAAATCATCTTGAAACATCATTAGGCCGAGGTTACACAGAGTTTTTAAAACAAGTTAGCGGTTTTTCACGCTAGCTTTTTTGGTGGTTACACTGGAGCAAAAAGAAGCGAGAAGGCTTAGAAATAGAGGTTTTCTGACGTTACCCTCCAGTATTTCAAATGGAGTTTTGTGACATGCATGGTGTCAAACAAACTAAAATAAAGTTAATTATTGTAACATTCGCGTTTCAAAAAGCCGCTTTTCCTCGCTAGCAGTTTTTTCCCACTGGCTTTTTCCTCTGTGTTAGAGCAAGATTGTCGTGAGAAAACGCAGTGTAACCACTTTTTGACAGAAAAAAAAACTCACGTGAAAAACAGCTGCTGCTTAGCTTGACACGAGTTTTTTATTAAGAAAATAGAGGACTTATAGAGGACTTAATAGAGGACTAATCCCCGACGTGAAAAACAGCTAGGTCTGTGTAACCGGCGCCTTACAATTACGATTATCAAAAAAACATTAACATTTTGCAAAGGGGTGTTCACTTTTCTAATTCCAGTTTGGACTGTTTCTCCATTTCTCCCATTCCTCAAATCTCCAAGCTAGAAAATATTTAATCAAAATTTCCAGGCCAGCTGGATTTTATGGGATCACCTTTTTTGCAGAATAGCTCGTGGGGTGCAACTACCCTACATCATTTGGAAATAAAAGCACAATGTATCATATTTACATTGCTGCTACATCGAATTCGTGGATTCAAGGTGGGGAAGCAGCACAACGTGATACTGACGTATATAGAAAGAAACAAAGTTGGATGAAATTATGGAGAATTTGCTAAGAAAATACATGCTCATTTTTTTAAGGTCTCCACAGCGTCGAAGATATGAATAAGTCCGGATATGGTGCGTTCAGCGGATCTTTGCTTCTGCGTCTGGGGTTCATTATATTTTATACAAATTTAGATTCCACAGACGCAGACACAACGACCAGCTAAACGTACCATTTGATAAGCTATTTTTAAGTTGTGGACGTAACATTTTGACAAGGCATCGCAAAACATAATCAAACCAAATTTCGAATTTCAATATTACCGTGCTCAACAGATAAATACTGTGAATGTATATGAATATACATGCATATAAAGACGACATTTTTTATTTCACCAAAAAATAACTGTATGTAAGAAAAATCGAATCAGAGTATTGAAATAGTCATAATGGTTTTATGACTATTGAATATTAATCTCAGAAAAGGACAATAATATAAGCTTTTTGAAGTTCTTTCTTTAAATAATTTCTGAGGACGTTTGTAGGATACCAATTAATGAAGAGTATACAAGTCAATATAATTAATTGAGAAAATAGACTCAAAATATGGCCATGCTATTATCTGTTATATCTTTGTAGTAATCATGGACGGCGAACCATACATGTATAACCGTGGTCAAGACAACTCCTATTGGAATCAACATCATGCCGAAATGAGCAATCATCTTAATGACAATTACAGCAATTTTCAACAAGAAGACTTAAGGTCAACCGCATACAACCATACAATTTATTGTGATCCTGAAGACGAGATGGTTCGACCCAATGATATCCGTTGCGAATATATGGGTCACACATGTGTGGATTCAAGAAGCTTCAATAATACAACTTGCAGAGAACCTCAAACTGATACAAGGATATCAAGATCGAAAAATTCGATTTCACAGTCTGATTATTTAGGTCTCTGTGATAACAATGACACAACCCACGGTTATCACCAGTCGCAGACGGCAATACCTCAACCAACCAATACCGTTTCGAATGGTTTCACTGACGTAACCCCATACGGAAATCCCCATACGAATCCCCAACAATACAATGAAAACCTCCAACGACCTAATCCAGATCATATTGATCATGTTAATAATGCAAATGATTACCCGCGTTCTGATATGGGCAATCCTCCTATCAATTACGGTGAACCACCACCGCGATATTCAGGTCCAGCTGGGTATACTGATGCGGCCTACGCCTATCCTCAAACACAAACCAGGAATCATGCTCCTCCACC
>LQRL01045097.1:0-10599 GCA_001703475.1 Hydroides elegans | reverse complement strand
AGTTTGAGAAAAGTGTCGAAATTCGAAAAACCTAAATGTAAAACAAGCCGTTTTAAGAACACATTCATCCCATATTCTCTATATAACTTTCAGTGATTATGTATCAGTATTGTATCGTAGAAGTATTATTTTCTAGTCATACTAATGTTTTTAGAATTTGGCATACTATGTATAATGTATTTTATCTATGTACTAATTCAATAAGATTCATGTTACATGTATTTCTTATTGCAAACGAAATAAAAACCACATTATTATTATTATTATTATAATTAATTATCAATTTAATAAGATGACGACTGTACAAGAACGGATCAATTAAAAGGTCATCAAAGCATTAACATTTTATGGGATAAGGCAACAGAACATCTGCAGTTATAAAATTGTGTTCACTTAACAATCAATCATTCATAAACATTCATAAAATTGTCTTTATATATAATCATTGATTTTAAAGTTAAATTTCCATTAACATACTTGTTTCTATTTGCTCCAACAATGATATAACATGATAAAAACCATTTGTGTCTATAAGCTATATTGAAAAGGCATTTGAATGGGACAAACATATTAGTTTGATTATTTTAATATATGATTAGCAAATACAATGTCAAATGAATTCACAAACGAAAGTCCTTGAAATTGTGTGTTCAATGGTATTCCACCCAAAAATACCATCGAAATTCCTTAATCCAAGGCAGTCCTGCCAAGTTGGTTGATTTGCATGCCAATCGGTGAATGGAAAATCACATCGACCTGTGACCTATTCCCATCTTCCCTCTATTGTGGTATCAGTGCATCCTAGCCAAAAAGCCATCGTACCTGTCACAATAAACATATACGACTTTAAACATAACATGATGTTAACAAAAACACATAAATAGCCAAATATATTTCATATTTATATATTTTAGATAAGACATATATTAATATTACCAATGTATATTGATTTCGTTATAACTATATTATCTTTCAAGGCCTCACATTGTGTTTGCATAATAATTTTAAGCATATTATAGCTTTCTTCAGTGGATAATGTCATAAGGATTCTGATATTATGAATACAGCAGTCACCAATAATGACACGTTTCATTGCATTTTTTAGAGAGCGCTAATTTGGTATTAATATATACCTTCTATTTGCATGAGCAGTTTTAGCAGATTGTTTGTTTCCTCGTTACAGATTGTCGCAAGATCTCCGCCATTTTTTATGCCATTTTTTATGCCTCTTTAAGTGTCTCTTGCATCAAACCATCCAACATGTTCATGATACACTTTGAAGCAACTGCCTTCAAAGTATGCGTGGCAATCTTCGAAACAAAGAGCATGTATTAAGAAATGATCGTAACTTGAACAAAAGCTTTGTATAGGGTATGCGTCGCAATCAACAAAGCAAGTAACGTGACTGAATGAAAACAATTGTGAGTTTGAGGTTTCAGCGCATAGTTCACTAACTATTGTTAAAAAGTATAGTTCTCTTAACCAGAACTGATAACGACCCTTTATGACTGTAACCGAGTTGCAACTATCAACTCGGTAATGGTAATAAATCCATGGTTGTTTATAATCTTCGAAACAAAGAGCTTGACTCCATAAATGTGTCATAATCTTCAAATCAACAATATATATAATAAGTATTGCTTCATAGATACCGAGTATTTAAGTGTTTGCTGTTCGATATATGGCTAAATAAAAACTATCTGTAATAAACCTGGAACATATACAAAAACATATATTCATGTATGTGTAGTTTAATGATCACAATATATCTAAACTGACATTGTTGACATACTGGTCCATTGGATCCATTCACGCATTCGCAATTAAATCCCGTCTCATTCGATACACATGTTGTACCATTGCCACAGTGGACGATACTTTCACCACACGATTTTGGATCTGAAATTATTCAGCTCCGATTACAAAACAGAATTCATGTATACCTAATTTTTAATCATATATTCTTAATATAAGGTCATGAGGAGGTTTAAGCAGGGAAGAGACGATACCATCGAACCAATACATATTGCAAAAATATACATCTTGAAACCATATATGTGAATAGTGATCCCGTTTACTTTTGAATTTATTGCATAACAAAATTCGTAATGGACCAAACCATAGTTATCTGCGATTTTTTCCTTTACAAAAATGTTGCAGGTATTAAAATCAGTCGATTTTCTTTCAAGATGCCATGCCTGACACATTTTTTATTGAATTAGATAAATTTAACAAAATGTTATGCATAAAAGGATAGAACAAATACGAGACATGGAGCATAGATGGTGTTAATGAGTTTTTGTTATATGATTGTCGAGATATTTAGCATTTATGAAAATTAATTTTGTCGAATTTCGACTCGCTGGAAAGTACTCTCATTGGCCACTCAAGTCAAGGCCTCTTTAAGTGGACCAATGACAATTCGCTCTAATCTATTGACAGTCATTCATTTATGATTGACAGCGACTTAAAAAGAGAGAAAGTTAAGTCATCGAGTAAATGAGCCTTGCTTTATGTGATGAGTCACTCGCTTTATAAAAGAAGGACAGCTGTGCAGAAGAGGGGTCAGCTATATAAGGCGCGCTGCTGCAATATCAATATTCACTACCTGCTTGCAGTAACACAGTCAGCATCCGTTACATTTTTACTCTAGACTATTATGTAAATGTTTGAAAAATGAAGCGCCAACCTATATGGAGTGAAAAGGTAGACCATCGAAACTACATTTTCGTTGAAATTAAATTAATTGCTTATCTGTACCTAGGAGAGTATAGCCCATGTATTTTGTCTAAAGCAAGCGGCTTATATGCCCTTAAAGGTATAAGTCTATCTTTACAATATTCATATTTGAATCGGCACCTCAAGAAGATCGCAGATATGCATCCTGTGATATTATTTCTAGTTTTGAATGATTTGTATTATCTTACCTCTTAAAAATAGTACACTTAATCAAATCATTTACATCAATTACCATTTAGTAAACTGATAACATTTTGTTAAATGGATAGATCAATTTCATGTTTTAAACATGCCCTTTTCAACGCTGTTCATAATTATATAAAGCTACACGGTATTCTTGTTGCGGATTTGATCAAGTAATTAATATTAAGTGTGTTTTGTTTAATCACAAATCACAAGCAACGATGACACAATTTATGTCCTGCAGTTGATTATGTCTTATCAACATCAACTTGATAATTACATGTTATTTCTATTAAGACTCTAGCCTATCGGACTACCAAGAATATCTAAGCGTGAGCCCACATTATGTGTTGTCAATAACATTTCAATTCCAGCATTAAGCTTGGTGAATATATGAGTAAATGCATTTACACTGTAATCACAAAGCTTTTTATCGTAACATTTTGAAGACAGTTATAAGATCATTTATAAGATGTATTGAGGACTACAATAGCGTGATTATGATTGAATTATTTTTTTTGTAAAATGTGACGCACATGTTTAACTTTGTGATAACTAATGTAAAACATGTACTTATGTGTTATGTAATTATGGCAAAAATAGCTAAAGAAATGTTATGTGACATTAAATGAATCCAAGATAATTTGTGTTCAATTATAAATAATGACACGCTCGTCATATTATAATTGGAGTGTTTTTATTTTTAACATTTTATTAGATATTTCGTTGTGTTTACACCTGTATAACTTTGTTTGTGAAACCTTTAAGACTTATGCTTTTTAAAATATATGTTTAATAAATCTATATTTGTTATGCTTATAACATTAATGTATGACTTTAAAATTGTTTTTATTAAAACATCTTATTCTAGGATCATTATTTGCATTTAATGCTTCACTTTGAAAATTACTTTAGTGTTACTTTAAGTGGTGTAACACGTCTTGTTGCGTATATAAAATATGCTAGGTTCACACATTGTTTTATTTAAGTCAAGTTATTTATTTACGTTTGAAATCATCTATCATATAATGAACAGTCCTAAATACGCGAGGTATTGCCATCGAAACGTATATACTAAAATATCATGAAAAGTATTAGTTGTACTCACATATGAACGTTGCATCATTCTCAGTTTCAAACCCGATTTCAATACCTGGAATTTCGTGATTGAGAAGTTCACAAGTTGAATCCTGAAAGTTAGCATGCGTGCATCCGTTTGACCTGGCACACCTTGTAGCACAAGATATAGAGGATTGAGTGCTGACTCTTTCTATTACATTACTCAGTGTCTTAACTCCGTATAGCACTTTATAGTGATTTTCCTCAATTTCAAATGCGTAAGAAGAGCCGTATGTGAAGCAGGTGCTGAAATATAGAATTAATATCATTGCGATTGATGTCATGTTTTTTCCATTTTTATATCAATCGGCAAGTTGTCTATGACACACGGATAGATTACCGAGGAATCGCACATTAGAAATGCCTAAACGAAATAGTTGTATGTATCTAGTCGATGCCAGATTGAACAATTGCAAAAATGGTAGAAATACGTGCGGCGTTCCATATTCAACGACATTACGATGTCATGTAAATAGATTTATATATTATGCGTCATTAATTCATATAATTCTTAAGAACTCCTGAGGACATATTGATGACCGATACAAACCAACGGAGGTCTTGGCATAGTTCAATTGAATTAAATGCTTAATTAAATGCAAATGTTTGCTATGACACAATTAATGTTGTATCATTATGCCATTTTATTTGAACACATATTTATGAAACGATTTCGTTTTCATTGTTGTAATAGAGCATGTCTCACCAACAAGTAATGTCTTTTTTCCCCATGAAGTATAATTTTAAGAATATATTCTATTACAGACCAATTGATATATTTGTATAATAAATTTGTATAATAAATTTATCTGATTCCAACATCTAAATGATTTATTGAATATAATAAAATACTACAATTGAGAATATGGTTTATGCATAGAAATAAGTAAAACCACGTCATATGCCCTAAGTAAATAAATGCATACCTCACCATGTTAGGTGTTTAAAACGATGCTCAATATGTCACCTCTGGTTCCTAAGCAATGTGTTAGATAAATTGTTTAAGCTGGGAACCAACCAGCGTGAGTTAACCAAATACCAAACATTGATATATAAAAAAATCAGTAAACTAAAATTTTGGATAAAACAACTATCATTATCTGTCGTTTTTTTTTGCAAATCATGTATTGGAAAAACAACATTTTGATATTTTTATAAAGATCATCTATCAATATTTTATGTGTTAGATATATAATTAAAATGGGTACACGTGTTTGAGTACACTCATAATAAAAGTAATTGGGCAAACGTAATAAATTCAAATGCATAAATCAATAGACAAACGACTTGGAAAATATAACTATCAATATTTGTCGTCTTTCTTTGCAATGATGCATTTGATAAAAATGATTTTTACATTCATGCAATTACGATCACTTATCAACCAATGCTCTGTTAAAAGGGAACCACAACCTCGTGAACAAACTTATCAAAAACATGGCATCCCAATTCCAATGAAACGGATTCGATGTTTATGGTTATCGTTTTTTGATCGATGGTCAATGCAGCATATTCTTCTAATATGCACGGAAATCTTATGATATTTCCTATACTGATATTCTAATGGTATATTTTGTTTATTGTTTTGACAATAAAAAATGAAAAAAACATGGTTTGTGCAATGAAAAGTATTTTCCTCGGAACAATAAAAAATACATAATTTGATATTGCCCATCTGATTAAAAATTAGGACCCTGATGGAACACCAAAACCAAATAGTTCAATCATATAATTGAACTGTAAAACAGCGTGTAGCAATATAATTAACACAACATTTATATAATAGACACTTAAATCGATGTCTGTTGAGAGAAAGATACAGAATATCTTTGCCAGAAACCATATCGATAGTTGAATTATTTCAGTGTTTCATTACTTGATTTACCTATGCAGTTTTGTTTACTTTTGTCATTTATTTCACTAATTGATGGTTTAAATAAAAGGTTTCGTTTACAATAATATTTCAAAAGTTGATTAAGCGTATATTTACAGACTTCAGGTTTACACATTTAGCAGAGGTATCATTTCATATGCATGATTAAACTATACACGGCATATTTGTGTCCGTGAGCAGTTATTTTATCCAATGAATGATGAAACTATACATGGCAATACAGATAATGTAATTAGTGCTTCATAGAATTATGTGGTCTTATTTGTTGATTTGTATTTCTTTTTCAAATTTGCGAATGTGAGCTCATTTTGTTTTGTTTCGGTTTAAAAATGTAACTTCTTCTCTGACACAGCGCATATTAGGAAATATTTAAGTTAACACATATGTCCTAAGCAATTATAATGTTTATAGATATTGGTCCAACTAAGTTATAAATATTTATGTATATTTAATTTATAATTTGGTATAACTAATAAATATTTAAATATATCTTATCTTATATTTAGTTGTTTATATTTGATATTGTTTTCGTTACAAAAAAGTTTATTCTCATTTGACTCTTAAGGTTTCGTTTTTTTTCATTTGCCCTCGCCGTTTTGTTAAGCAACCGTTGGGGTGTGCAGGTTTTCAAACTTTTACGTATTGGGGTTTAATTAATTCAAATTGCACAGGTTGGTCGTTTGAACCATTACACCCAGAGTTATAGGTAAAATGCCAATGACAGCATTAACTCGCTTGCATAATTTGTGATTTAACATGTATAACACAAACTTCGCTATATTTATTCTAATTTGCCAACATGTGATGATTCTGCAAGTAAACATTTGCATATAGTTAAACACAAATGTAATCATTTTGCAATTGCGCTATACATTGCCTTCTGAGGGTATATCGATTATCAATACACTCTGGAGAACATTCACGAATTGAATAAAGTATCGACACATACCTAATAAATCCTATAACATAACATTGGGTTTACTTACACTCGGTAATCAAAATGCATATATTGAATAATTTTGCGTGGCCTTATTTTGACATGATCCATGATATTTCGTTATTTCTTTCAACAAATTGTAATTTTTCAACTTTTTCACGTTATCTAATCAGTGTGCCTAAGCTTACTTGTCTTTTAAATTAGAATTATAGAAAACGCCACATTCAGGGCGATGAGTTCAATTCTATATTTAAGTATTGTCTTGATCTCTTAAACTCGTGCGTTTGAAATTGACGGCAGCCAATATAAAGTACAAAAGGAGGTTAAAGCATTACGGAATGAAACATTGATACTCAGTACACGATCAGTCATAACTTGAGCCACGAATTGTGTCAAAACAAATGAATGCACACATGCCAATTTTAGGGCTCATACTTGCGAATTCCTTAGTCACGAATTACCTAGAATAAATTTTGGTTTTGAAATTGAGACACATATACACGTCAGTAAAATGATATAACACAAACCATTCCCCTTAAATATACAACAATAAACATTATATAAACAAGTTCATACTTCAAAGATTAACATATACGATACTTACGTGGAAAATAATAACAACCACTCACGGTTTATGACAAACAATGACCAATTCAAGTAAAACATAAATTAACACATAACGAATAATCGCAAAATACAATCTATCCTAAAATCATGTTCAATTAATGTACTTTAATATGATTATAACAATAAACAAAATATGTGCGTACTTTTCCTTATGAAAACGTAATAAATTAAAAACATATTCTAAAATTATGATTTTTAAGATGTGTTATAGCCAAGATGACAATAGTTTCAATAATTTACTCCAAGAATTAGTTTAGAATAGTTCATGTACTCATATATCATTATCACAATCGTTTACCGAAATCAGACTTGATCCAAATCTGATTTGTTTGGACAAATATTTTTCATACAGAAATAAAACTCGAAATAATAACTTTTAAGGAATAAAAAATAGGGTAAGCAGATTTATATTCAATTAAGCAAAGTCTGTTTTCAAATTAGTCTTAACAGATTTTCGAACCTCCCTTAAAAGTACACGGTAAATTATGTTAACAGTCAACAGCCCAACCAAAATGTCAACGGAATTCACAAACGAAATTATATAGGAGCCAGCACCGATCGTCATTCCATCCATCTTCAGAATACCTCAAGATCAGACAATCCTCCTCCCCATGGCGATCATTTGGTTGACCTGCTAGCCAATCATCATATAAAAAGCTACACTCACCGGTGATCCATTCCCATCTGTCTTCTACTATCATGTCATGACCACCAAGCCAAATCCTGTTCAAACCTGAAAATCAAAATTCAGATATTGGCATTGAAATAGGATATGTAGATGATTCAAGCAAGCCAAATATTTGTTATTCTTTAAAAAATCCCCTATTTGTTAATGGAACATATAAATATTTGTTTTTGTTTTTACATATGAACACGTTGCAATTTCATTTACAAGTATATTAAGCTTGCTAACAATGCAAACAGTGCTAACAACTTGCTGCTGCATGATTATATAATTGTGAAGTGCTTATGCTCTTTGTTCACACTATCATATAATGATATATTATCTAAGCACATTTTACTTAACTTGGTACATGATTTTTGCAGACATTTTTTGTAACCTTGATTCATACTATCAACTTATTATATATTAACTCGACGCATATTACTTAACTTGAGCCTGCATTATCTGTTTAAGCATATCATTGGTTTCTTCGTTGCATACTGTCACCAAATCCCCGCCGTCACAATTACATTCGTTCCTAGCGTCTTGCCATGTCATTGATTCAGGATAAGTTTTGTAGCAACGGCCATCAAGGAATGCGTCGCAGTCTTCAAAATAAAAAAAAACATGGATAAAGGAATGCGTTACAATTATCAACATAAAGAGAATAGCTAATGGAATGCTTTATAATATTCAAATGAAGAAGCATAATACAGTGTGTAAAACGACGAATAATTTATATCAAAATTATACTAAAATATATAAATGAATTCATCGCGCTGAATGTGTCGTTTTCTGTTTAATTTTAAAGATTAGTAGGCTACGGCACACTGATTATATACCGATAAAATGTCGCACAATGACAATTCATAAATTAAATAACGCAACGTCATAGATCATAGCCCAATTAGGATCAAACACAGTGATTCAATATATGTATTTTGATAAGCGAATGAAAGTAATCCCGATGTTATGTCAATGGATATATTTGTTATGTGTGTTATTTGTTTTCAAAGATTTTTTTAAATATTCCTGAGGGTATATGGTTAATAGATAATGCTATCAGAAGGACTTAAATGGCGAAATCGCGAAATCATTGTATTTGTGTTTAATATGATGCAAATGTTTACTTTCGTAATGATTAAATCGTGGCAATTTTTACGAGCATAGAGTAATAATAGGAAAATTTGTTTTATTAATGTTGCAGAACAAATTTTATGAACCGAAATTGCTGCCAGTGGCCGAAATTAAACAAAATGAACTCACGAAAATTGGAGTAAAAGTAATTCCACAAATATGCCTAGAGACAATATATCTTGATAATATATTGATTGCATTATCAATATATGTCGTGGTATCGTTGCATCATTCATTGGATGGCGTAACTGCTAATAGTGGCACCCCAACATCCTGTCAATATATGTGGTTTTATATCTAAACATGCAATTTGGAAAAAATCTCAATATGATATTGATGGACAGTTTTAATGAATTAACAACAATTACAAACTACTAATCAACATATTTTGAAAAAATAAATATCAATATATTTCGGGTATACTTTATAAATGCATAAGAAAAAATAAATAGCAATATATGTCGTGTATAGTTTAATCATGCATTGGAAATAATAACTCATCTATATTTGCAAACCTGACAGCCTGTCGATATACGCTGAATCATATTTTCGTAATATTATTGTAAACGAAACGTTTGATTTAAACAATCAATTTGTGAAATGAATAACAAAAGTAAACAAACCTGCATAGATTAATCACTAAACAAAATATAGACAATAAAACTATCAATTTAGTTTCTGGCAAAAATCATTATTATTTTTACTTTAACAAACATTGAAGTGTCAATAATATAAATAATGAGTTAATTGCATTGCTTTCCGCTGTTTTACAGTTTCATTATGTCGTTGAACTTCATCACTGGGATTCTATCAGGCTCTTAATTTTAATCAGATGGGCATTATCTGTGAATCAATATTTTTGCATGTTCAGATGACAATTTTCTTCTTTGTACAAACAATCATTTTTCATTTTCGATTATATCGTCAAAACAATAAACAATTAACCACCATAACGCTAATTAAGTTAATCTAATAACGTAAACATATATATATATTAGTAGAATAATGCATGATTGAAAGAAAAACGACAAATATCGATGGTTTTATTTTCCAACTATTTTGTCTACTGGTTTATGTGTTTGGCTTTATCCAACTTTCTAATTTAGTTTATATGAATGAGGTTTATGATTGAATTAATTGTCGGTACCCATTTCAACTGTATATATGACACATCATTATTGGTAGAATATATATGTGGAATATATGGAAAGGTTATTCTTTCCAAAGCATGACTTAACATTTAAATATTTATAAATATATATATAGATATATATATATAGATATTGATTGTTTTATTAT
>LQRL01045087.1:0-16013 GCA_001703475.1 Hydroides elegans | reverse complement strand
CCCATCCTTGTCACGTGCTAAAGATGTCTTAAGAAAGCAAACAAGTTGAACTTATGAGCTATTAGCCACCCATGTCGTCGTTTAAAAGGGTCAATGCACCAAATTACCAGGGGTGTTATTATGATTATTTGTGGTTGCCATGCAGAATGTGATGTCTGGAAAATTTACTTGCAATTTATAGAGGAAGCAATTTATGGAGGTATTATTTAAATTTTGCATGCTGTTGTCTGGAGAGTTATCTTCATGTAAAATAACTTATCAAACCACTTTTTTTTTCAAAATAATTGTAAAGTTCTTTTCTCATTTATCCACAAAGGACAGTCGTATTAATATTATCAACAACAACAAAAAAAGCTCATCCCCATCTTGATAACAATGTTTGAACAAGAACATCACCATGTTACAGGGTGTAGCATAAGGGTCGAAACCCTCGGTAATTTCGAGGGTAACTCAAGATTATCGAGGCAGAATTAGGGTACCCTCGAAAATTACCGAGGGAGAAATTGAATGTTCCTAAACAGAATTTTGGTGTACACTCGCCAAATATCGAGGCGAAATCGAATTTTACCGAGGCAGAATTCATGTACCCTCGAAAAAATACCGAGGCAGAATTCTAGCTTATGCTACACCCTGATGTTATAACAAATCATATTTATTCATTTATTTATCAACACTTTCTGCTATGATTATTAAGCAAGGCATGTTTAAACAATTTTGCCTCGAGGACCCCCTCCGGGACGGGCGCGTACCCTCTATTTATAATTCGCGTGCCGTGCATGTTTAACAAATGACCCCCTCCATCACCCATTATAATCCACACAATGTTTTACCTGTAGTGTTTTCCCTATTTTCACAACCACCTTCATATCTTGACCACCGTGTCACCACACACGCACTATTTTCTTAAGCGGCGACGTTAAATAGCGTAATTGTTAAAGACACAACTGAGTACTAGGGGCGCGGAGGAGGAAAAATGTCGTGATTATCGCCTGGTAATGCGGTGAAAATTAGCGCCTCTTTATTTTCACGACGACCCCGATGGACACACTCTCTGGGAATAAATGTCAGAAATTGAGAAGGGTCCCGTGCACGCGGTAAATGCGAATTAATAATCGTTCAAGGGGAAGCAACCGAAGCCCCTTTTCTTTTAGATGGCGCTACGTGTGCTTAGACTCCTGCAAAAATGGTGAGCAGAACGCTATTGTGGGTCAAAGACATTCATAAGATAAAATAGATTGCTTAAAAAAATGCGCCAGTTCAGTTTCAAATTTCGAAATAATGTGGGAAACTGATCTTTTTTTTTAATCTGGTATGTGGATTATCTCCAAAGTTGTATCTTCTCTTATCGAGAGATGATGTTTTACCTTTTTTTTTTTTGCTTTTAGCCTTTTCGAACATCAAGTAACCACCTTATATATCGACCAATGTCGGTAATAGATTCGTTTGTTAAATATCAATAATTTCAGCTTAAACTTTCCAGCTTATTTGTACATTTGATGTTGACAAGATGAATGTTTTACTTCAGGCAAATTTCTGAAAATAAGCAGCCAAAATTCTTGAAAAACGTAATTTGTAGGAAACCCTTGAAATGCCATAATTATGAACTCTAAATGAGAGGGTTATTATGTTACACGCGCTATTCCATCTCGTATGGTTTCCTGTTATTAACAACATAATAATTGCGTTCCTAGTATTGCAACAACTTTGTCATATGTTGCGCTTGTCATAAATGGAACATTTATTTAAGTGGTACCAGATCCGCCTATAAAATATACACTATATTAATGTGAAATACATATTATATGCTACTCTTTATCTGAAACTACGTAAAAAATCGTGGTCGAATATCCTATGTATGAAGTGGTCGAATATCTTGTTATGTATGAAGATATTCTCATTGATTATATCCAACATTATACAAGCCGTTGACCAAGTTCATTATATTTCACTTTGAATGGAAACATATGCTCACGTATGTCACATGTGTATTATGTAAAGAAGCTGAACATCAAATGCCCTTTGAATAATAAAGGAAGTGAAGCTGATACCTCTATAGAAGACACGGAATCACAGCTTTATTCCGCTTTGGTTAATTTTTCACAAACTTGGTTCAGCGATTTGGTTGAACAATTAAATTGTGAATTGTGTATTTTAATTAAATTGTTCCTATGACGTGTTGCAAAACAGGTATCCGTCCAATTGTTTTAAAAATCGTTTTATCGTATTTTCTTTTTCTTTTGCAAAAAGAAAATTTATACATATTATAACCCCTAAAGTATGCAAAATATCGTTCTGTTCTCACCTAAGATTTTATTTCGTGATGAATATTGTCAAGTAGAGTTCTATGCGCGCGATTGAATCATTATATATTTTTAAGTAATTGCTAGGTATTCGTTATATATGTACGAATATATACGTTATACGGTATTCGTTATACGAAACTCACATAAATTTTGATAAAATAAATAGTGAATGTATAATGACAATACCTCATGAGTGGCGAGTGAAATCTGTCAATTCTCCGAGGGAAAGCAAAAAAATAGTTTCACGAGAGCGAAGCTCGAGTGAAACTATTTTTTTGCTTTCCCGAGGAGAATTGACAGATTTCACTCGTCACGAATTGTAGTATTGTTTTTATTCCTAGATACTTGCATCTGAATGTCAAATTCATTGAAATTATGTATAAAAATAAAATCCCCGAAAGGGCCAAATATAGATTTTTTTAGTAATTTGGTTTGGACCCATCAGTATTAATAAAACGATTATTACGTAGTAATTAAATATTTCTAAATAATTCTATCTTTAAAATGTCCACTTTTTTGCATTTGAAATTAAATTATATTCGTTATAGAAATAATATTATTCACCAGCACCCTACGAAACTGCCCTCTATCATTTCAAAATTCATATAAACACAATTGTCGCACATATAAAAATGATTTATTAAAAACGTATGCGTCATGAATACGAGCCCAATTGTGACGCAATGTTTTGCGTAGAAAGACTGTGACGTAAGCACGCAAATGCATAAGAACAATGGAACTTGTAAATAAACGCACGTTAAAGTAAAAATGTTTAAAAAGTGATAAAAAGTGATCAAGATTACAAGTTTAATGTTTAAATTCATTTGGAATAAAGTTGTTATTCCTTTGTTTTGGATTATATACTTTATTACCTGTTTCAACGCATATTACTTGATGATTTGAGGTATATAGATTTTTATGTTCATTAAAAACATGGGTTGGAGACTTGCTAAAAATCAGCATTAAAAGGGCCTGGGTGACGTCCGTTTTAAACATTATGTCACCCCCGTATGTCACTCCCATCTAGGAATAAATATTTAATTTAACGTTTAATGATATTTGGAGAAAAAACTGAGCGCTAGAATAGATTCAGATGGTACTATTATTTGTATTTTTCTTTTGACGTCATATATCATATGGGTTAACACGACGTCATTCGGCAAGGAGATTATTACTCCTTTCAATCCAATACAAATGGTGACGTATGTACCATTATGTGTGTCAGTGATATATTTATTTCATTGTCTTCTATATAAAATACAGGTTGGTTTCAAGTGTAGGATCTCATCTTTACACCATAGTCTTACTATGGCTTTAACTTGGTGAAACAATGCAAAGTTTCCATCTTCATTTCTGTTTCACATGCTCCATGTTTTCATGCTTTTTCTTTGGGTTAAGGTTGTGCGTGCAAGATAGTTACGTCCTGTTATATTAAAAAGCTATTTGGTTTTCCTTTTTAATATTTTATTTATATCACATAATGGATATGTTTTTTTTTATAAATACACGTGGGCTAGGATTGCACTTCCGGGTTGCATAACAAACAGAATAAGATTGGTTCAGTTTTCTGTGTGATAAATCAAGCCATGTGAAACCTATTTCAGTCATCCTTTCATGTGTTACGTCATCGCCTCACCTAACCATTGTGTATAGTGAATATATTTAGGAAAACATACATTGCATTTGAAATAAGACAAAGAAAATATAAGACATACAAAATGACTAAAATCATAAATGACTTAATCCTTTATAACACCAATAAAGTACATATTTCGCCAAAAATGAAAATAATAAAAATAAATAAAAGCACATTAAATGATAAGAACGACTATCCTCATAATCAATCACATTGAGCATAGGTATATACTTGAAACAATCAGAGAGCTTAAATATATTTATGCTCTCTGAAACAATACAAGAATTCTAGGGAATATTCGTTAAACAATACGTAGCATAACTAAAGTAATTTAGAAATTCATATTCGAATGAATATGAAAATAACGGGTCATTTTGTTCAATTTGTTTTTGCTTAAACAGGAGGGCTGTGTGCGCCAAGCCGAGGAGTGCGTGCGCCAGGCGCGTCTCGTGGCGCTTCAAATCCAATTGTTGCCGAATCGAACCCGCGTTCTCTCACTCGACACGTCAGCACTAACGGCATTGGTACCCACACTTCCTAAAATATCATATGTGAGTTTTTTAACTTCATCTGTGGATTTTGGCCAGAGCTTGTTTATGCGAAACGTGGGTTGTGTTATCGCTTTTAAGTGTTTATGAGCTACGTGTGTAAGCGTTGCATCGCTTTTGTTTTAAGATTCAGCTACAGTGATTAAATGATGCCACGTGTAACACTGTCTTAGATTTTGTAGAGCATGTTCTGTTAGGAAACGGATTGACAAAATAAATCAAATGATAGATTTTATATACTATGAGATACTAGATATTAGATATCTCTCATGACATTAATCTTGAACGCTTCTTATATTTTTATATTTATGCATTACCTTCAAGTTACTCTTATAAAATAAACGAAGCTTTATGTATACAACAGAGTCTTATTAACACTTTCTAAGTTTCGACATGTCGTATTTGCAGGTCCACGTAGTGCTACAGGCTTACGGCGAGACGCGCCTTTGGAGCGAAGTCATCTTTCACCATTTAGTCAAAAAGGGTGACTTCAAACTAGTCAAGGAACTGACACACTACTGCAAAATCACCTCTAGTCTTCTAACGGATATTGCTGACAAGTAAATGTTGCATATACGCATTTGTTTCGTAGAAATAATTATAATATATTAACTTTGAATTGAATCTTTTTGTTAAGTTCTTTGTATAGATTTCATGTATCTCAAAACATTTGGCATCACGTGATTATTACATGTAAATGAAATCCGTTCGATGTTCAATCATTTATTTCAACCACTCTTCAGTTATATTAACCTGTAGGTTAATTCTGATCTAAGATAAGACTTTATGAAATATCAAAGCTTTACAAAGTTTGGTCCCGATACAAGTAATGGTAATCATCCGCCTTTTCTGTTTTGTGTTATCATTATCAATGAATATAAACACTTTTGCAGGTTCGACTCATGCCAGTCCCCACCTATCAAACAGAAACTTAACAACATGCTAATAGCTTATTTATGTCTATCTCAAATCATATTCATCCGTCATTATTAGGTTTTTTACATATATATTTTTTCAGGTTGGACTCACCCACCAAGCAGCAACTAAACAACATGCAACGTCTTTTGAGTTTAAGCAAAGACGTGCACACTTCATATGCACTGGCCACACGTCTTGGTCTGTACGATTTACAGCAACAATTACTGAAAGGCCCTGCAGGACCGTATTTGCAGGACACGGCCACGATTAAATCAAATTAAAATGTATTACATTGATATTTGGAAATTCCATCGTAACGCACGTTACATTTTAACGGGTTTTCCTGTATTCGGAAGGGCTGCCAGTCCATCCCCGACATAATTATGTTTAGACTTTGGTGTTAAACTTGAGAGTAGAAAGGCATGCTTTCAAAATATTATCAATATAGCCATTTAGTACGACATTAAGACGCAACAATGTTTTCGTTATGCACGTTACAAATGTTGACATGGGTTTTAATGAAAAAGCTCATAATTGAAAAAGAAAATGCAATTATGTGTAGGTTAGTGTAAACTATACATGTATTGATTTAGAAATTGCAACAACGTGAACATTCAAACAAATATACGTTTTGAGAAAATAAAGAGCAAGTGATTTTAAATTGGTCAAAAACATATGGATTTTGCTGAATGGGTATGCTAAATATGTATGGGTTTCTTCGTGATATTCGTATCAGACGAAGCTTTATGGCATGATCCATGTGACACTTTGCAATGATATATGCACAACTTTTTTTACGTTTTTTTTTTACGCGCGTGCCTTCAAGTATATTAAATGAATTCAGTGAAATGTGTGTAATTTGGTCAAGTATTAAATCATCGCACTTAAGATTTTGAAATGCTCAAGACTGTCCGAAAAATCATCAATACACTTTAAATGCATTATTACATTCTTAATACTCGGGGTAGGTGCAATATATAGTCGATCAAGTATGATGTAGTAATTATAGATAAAATGTAGTTGAATGTTTAATTACACCCTATGCTAATTAAAGAGGACACCGTTCTATAACATTAAGAGTTTTGTGTGACGATAAGACTGCTGAACTTAAAATTCGATTTTAAGCGTGTTTGTAAGTCAAAACGTGATATCGCTTGCAATGTTAAGCATATAAATAACAATGTGTTTTGAAGTTGAAAATGCATGATAAACATATTCGCACAAATAAAAAATATTTTTGTAACTCAAGAGGAAATGTTTAAGTTAAAAGTGATAATTCGAATGAAATCCTATATGTTTATAATGCTTTTTTCAATTCAAGTAACTGTGATAAGCACCACAATGCATTTATGTTTTCCATTAGAATGTGTTTAATAAAGCATATCGAATTCATATAATAAAGTTCTTTCATTGTTTTCATTATTCTACAAGACATTTTGTTTGTCTCAACTCGTGTCTGTCTGTCTAACAAAATGATTTTCAAGTAACAGAAGATATCGAGCTTGAAATATTTTTTTTTTATAGGCTCGGATTGAAAAACTATTCGATTAATATGCCTGAGTCTTCAATTTACGTTTTATTACAATCTGGTTTTCTATTATGATTTAAAATAAATTTGAGAAAAAAAAAACTCTAGATAAAAATAATAACGAAAATCAATAGAAAAAACAGATGTATTTGTTCATTTTTTATTTATGTATGCTTGATTCAAAAGTAAATGCAAAATAAACAATTCATCAATGTTAACTTGACAAGTCTATTTCTTAGTTGCGAAAATAATTTGAACTGTAAATTATCGTTTATTTTCAATTTCATGAATAATATTGCTAAACAACAACGGTGCACGATAGTCTAGAACAAATTAAGAATGTACTAAAAACGATTTCTTATGAATTCATAAACTACAAAATGGCTCTACGCTTCATTGCAAGAAAGTTATACACCCTTATATACAAAAGTAAAAACACATCAATGCAAAGTATTAATCGGAAGTTTTTAAAGGCAGTTAATACATAAAGTAAAGCACCCGATAGGGTTTAAACGCCAAATTTGAGAAACCGTGACAAATCGTTAAAGAATAAATATATTTCATTCAATATGAAAGCATGATTCAACGTTGAACGTTAATGCAAGGATTACACAAAACTAATTGCCATAGATTCCATAAAGGCCGATAGATTTAAGTTAGATTCAAAGTTCATCTTATCAGACGCCTTTTTAAGCAGTCGATTCCATCAAAATTTCGGTGAATTGTTCAATACTGTTCTTCACAACATTTGTGTAATCTGGCAAGCGGGGATAAGGGGCCGGCAGTTGAGAACCGGCAGTGGGTAGGGCGTGGCGTTATCTGGAAGATCGGTGACGGGGGTTACTAAGGTGACGAGATGATTGACAGCTGCTGGGTTGACAGCTCAATACTTGTTCGAGTGTTGCTTCACGCTGCAAAAATAGAGAATAGAATATTAGTGTTAACATTAGTGTTAGTCATTTTTGTTGCACTATAATATACAAACTGAAAATGTTTATACTAGCGTATGATGTTTGGTTTTGAAAACTCAATTATATACTCTCTCAATACAAATAAGACTAAATTTGGAAACATGATCATCTTCCAGTTTTGTTTCCATTCTACACAATTGGTTACATTGATTGACTTATTTTTAAGTTTCACTGATTCATACCATCTCTTATCTAACATCTTGTATCAAATTTTACAGCTATACTCCTCTGACGTCTTTGTCTCAAGTTTCGTCGACTTACAGCTCTCGTTTAATCAATCAATCTATGTTTTCGCCATAACATTTTTCATTTTCATTAATAATCATGATATTAAGCACCATTTCACTTTTATTTCTATATCTTATTTTTGCAAAGCTATTTCAACCACAATTTCAAGCAATATATACATTGTGTTAATTATAATTGGCACTCATATTAGCATAATATCGGTTACTAAGCAACATAATTCATCTCGATGACTCCAAACCGCATTCCATCCAGCACCAATTATTAAGTGAATATATACAGCATAGTTTTATTATCATATGTTGTTAAAAAGAAGCAATATAACGCAATTCAAAACTCCGCATGCCAATAAGTATGTGGTTAGACCCGGCCTAATTGGAGAAGATAGTGATTTCTTGTTCATTTCATTTCGTGGCCAACAACAAAATCACTAGTCTTCCAAACCAGGCGCGGGTAATATTAGCAAAAAGGGCGAAATCAAAACGCTGTACATGGGTTATCTGCACGCAAAAAATACCGCATCCAAGGAAGGTCCCATCACCAAGCATTGAAGTGTCAGTACTTCTCATGCAGCTTATTTACATTATTAAAATGTTAAAATTGTAAATCACTCAGCATATTATTTATATTCTACATAGCATTCATGAAATCATTTTTTATTTAGTATGTTAGAATCAAGGATCACTCTGAATAATTATTCGCACTCATAAACATTAGTTGTTAAATCGCACGCTGTGAATATTTCATTGTAATAGCAAGCTAATGTTAGTATTCGACCAGACCTTATTATTTCTACTAGACCTGCTTCCTTTATTAGTGCAAATGCATCAGAATTAATTTTAAACAGTGGTAGCATTATTCAAATATACATATCATCCTTTTTAAATAGCAATGCTGGAAGCTCCTCACATACAGTTCTTTCTTACAGAGTTCATTAAGTTTATTTTATGCTATAATCAATATTTCTTTCGTTAGTTTCCCTTATGTTAACATGCGTTGAATCAAAATCAAGTCGATTTGCCAAACTCACTATTATCAGATACATAGGTTAGTCATCTATGTGCATGCATATGTATTAAATTGAATAATAAACTTTCGAATAATTAGCCTTCTCTTTTTTTTTTTATAGTTTTAGTCTTTCAATAGTTAAATCTTTGCTCAGTTCAACAACTATTTCTTTAAAAGATCAAGATATCAATAATTTCAGTTGTTAACCAGATGAGTTGTCATTAAATAAATATTTAAGGAGCATTCAAAAATCTGATGGTGAAAGACATATTGTGCAAGTTATCGAATAAGCATTAAATCAAGAAGGTTAAGATAATTAAAACTATCACCAGTTTATAATACAAGAAGCAAAAAATATTAGCATAAAATCCAAAACCTCGAGCAAAATCCAAAGTCACATGCTAATAAATGTTATATGAAAGGGAAGATTTCGAATGGAACACCTTGCCTTTTAAATGCAAAGTCAACTAATTTTGAGTGCGATATATTCGTGTTTAAATCACAAATGTTCCTTTGCAAAATTAAATGTGTTCCATTCGTAACCCTTCAAAGTGTGTTACTTTCATTATTTGATTAAAACTATCTACAGCTGCTTTTATGATTACTTTGATAAATTTAAATTTTTCATTATACCTCATTTGTAGCAAGTACTGTGCGTTCTGGATTTGGTCTTGCGAGCCCGTGATGGTGATGATGCGGTCATTGGATCCAGGCAGAGCCTCGTCAATGGTGATGCCGGCGCCCGACTCCTGGCGGATCTGCCTAATGCGCGAGCCGCCCTTGCCGATGATCGCGCCAGCCAGCTGTAGGCAAGATAGACAAATATTGTTTATAGTTTCAGGCTATGCAAAGCCTTTGAGCTATATGTAGTCCATTTATACTGTTTATCAAAAGGCATGATTTCTTAAAACGTACCAATCAAGACAGCTGTTTGTGGCATAAAGGCGGGTGAAAATACAGGTTACGGTCGTGATGAATACATTAATAACTATGAAATTCATGCACTTTTTGTTTTTGATTTTTTTCTCTCTCTCTCTACCACACACAGGTGTGAATTTGAGAGAAAAATGCAATGCTCCTATTCCATTAAAATCTGAAATCATGGCTAGCAACGACCAACACCAAATGTTTCATTTGACTTTTTTTCTTATTATAGCGAATAGCTTTTTTAAGGCCTTGTATGAAGGACTCTTCGACTTACATCTTTGGGAATGCTGACTTGCGTGGTGCTCGTCGGCTGATTACCAAACATCATGCCCTGGTTACCAGCACCACCCATGGTGTCCTGCGTGAAGTTCTGCTGGAAGTTGTCGCCTCCACGACCGCCTCCGCCTCCACCCATGGCGCCTCCGCCACCGCCGCCTCCGCCCATGCCGCGGTCGCCGCCCATGTGGTCGCCACCCATACGGCCGCCACCGCCGCCGCCAAATCCGCCACCGCCCATGCCGCCACCTAATAGGAGACATTATTTATATTTGTTAATTTTGGCAAAGAAATACGAGGGTTTATTACAAGGCAACATCCTGTATCAGTTTTTTTTTGGGGGAAAAATACGAAGTTTTTCTAGAAATTATTTTTATGAGGTGGTAACTTTTTATTTGGGCATTTTATAAATCATGATAAAATATGAGTCTCAAGTCTTAAAAGTACATGTACTTGTTTATTAGTCTATTCATCAGTTTACTTATGTTATTTAGATGCCAAATTTGAGTGTTATTGTTTAGTTATGCTACGAATACAAGTAAAGTAATTAAAATACATGTATATTTTAAGATATTGAATAAAGTAAGAAATAAAGGTTTTCAATTTACGTGAAAATTCACCTCGTCCGCCATCGCGTCCACCTCCGCGGCCTCCCATGCCGCCACGGTCGCCACCCATACGACCACCGCCCATTCCACGGTCGCCACCCATTCGGTCGCCACCCATGCCGCGGTCGCCACCCATGCGTCCGCCACGGTCGCCACCGCCCATACGGCCGTCACGACCACCTCTGTAAACGGAAAACGCTTTTTTTTTGTCGAAACGGCTCATATTTATGCATTGTTCATCAGTGGTTTCAGCATCATGTTATGATTATAATCACAAGAAGGGTAAGACTTGTAAATTGTTTTCGAAATTTGTTTTAAGACGATTGACACCATAAGACCTCTAACTCCTTATAACTTTTCTTTGAATATGTCAAAATGATAAACCGATGACTAACATTATCATAAATTCTTTGGCTTTACACCGCATGACAATGAATTGCTAATATCACTCACCTCATGCCGCCGCCCCGGCCGCCTTGCCCTCCTCGGCCACCACCTCGTCCGCCGTCGCGTCCGCCTCCTCGGCCACCGCCTTCGGCGAACGAGTAGCCGCCGTAGTCGTTGGCGAAGTACTCATCAAAGTTGTGCGGGTCGTAGGGCTGGCTGAAGCCCTTCGGTGGGGCCTGTAAGGATACCGCGTGTTCATTATTTTTAAGGAAAACTGAATTGTTGGTTAAGTCTTGGTGTTTTTTTTCGCCTTAACATAACCACTGGACTTGATGTTCATATCAAGGGTTTTGTAAAAGTATATGCGAATGTGCGAATTAATTAAGTAATTAATTTTGTCGTACTTAATCTTGAATTTAGATGCTTATGTATCAGTTTAAACATGAAACTGATAATTTGGAACAATGCGCTCATTGATATTTCATTTGTTGTTTTTCTCGCTATATTGCTCAAGTATTCTGAATATTTTGTTTATCTTGCCAATTACTTACCGTCTCGAGCAGGTCGATGATGGTTGCCACGGCATCGACCACTTGGTTGGGTTTGCCTCCAATGGCAACCACTCGGTCGGTGGACGAAGGCGCGGGCTGGGAGTAAACCTTGATGTTGGTTCCGGTTGACTGCAAATAAAAGTAAAATCGATTAATTCACAGGAGCTATTTTGAAGAAGTGCTGTTGATTAAGTCATAACAAAGATAAAGACCGTACCGGAATGTCCCGTAAATGGCGACTATTCATATAATCTATTTATCTCATGCAGAATATTTACCTTTTTTTTCTATTTATCTTGTGTCTACAAAAACACTTTAGAATTCAGAACACGAAATGTTATACATAATAACCTTTCAAAACGCAGCAAACGCAAGTGTCGCTCTCATATGTTACTGATTATAAATATGTTGTCTTGATTTAGTAAAAGCTAGTATGAAAAACATATTCTTACCTCTCTGAGTTCCTTGATCTTGAATCCGGCGCGGCCGATTACGCATCCGGCCTGGCTCTGGTGAATGAGCACGCGCAGTTCGCAGTCAAAGTCCATGTCCTGGTGCTTCTGATACTGGCGCGAAACAAAAGCCACATGATAACGCCTGGTCTATATGTATGGGCTTTACCTTACGAAATGCTTTCGTTTTTATTTATTTTCATTACTTTTATTACACAAACTTGTTTTGTGGTCCCGAGAAATTGTCTTGTTGGAACGTGTTTCGATGAGATCAGATTTTACGGCTTAACGGTAAAAGGAATTTGTGTTAACGTTTCAAAATATTTTGAGCTTTATTTAAAAGAATATATATAGATTTATATTATCAGTTTTATTTTTTCACGACGGTTAAGATTTGTTTTATAGTATAATGATAAGACATGTAACACTCACATCTTCCAGCGTTGGGATGACATCCAAGAGCATCTCACACACAGTTCCAAGATTGGCGCCAAGAGTCAAAATTCTAAAATTCAAAAATTAATATATCGATGATAACATTATTCGTACAATTGTGTTAGACAACAATGTTGAGTTCAAAGATTGTCATTCAACATTTATCGATTTATTAGCCTTCGATGATGAATATTTTTTCTCCGAACATTTTTTTTATATTTGGTCACTTACCTTATATTCTATATTCTGCACCTACATTCACATTAAAATGAAATCGCAAAAAAACTTTAAGAATATATAAAGTTCAAACTTAACTATTGTGTTATCAATTCTCATTTAACCACGAATTTGGAAGGTTTATATTTTGGTGGATTGACCGGATTTTTCTTTCTGGAACCTTTCTAGAAAGGTTATCCCCCAAGTGACCAAAAATTGAAATGGTTCGCATTTTTAGACAAGTGCATTTTAGGAATTTCGCTATATACTATGGACTAAACTAACTGACTTATTTTCTTTCAACTAGAGTTAAGAGGAATAGCTTTTTTCGAGTCAAAAGATTATTAGAGCTGCTAAGAGGAGGAGGGAGCATTTACCGTTCAGGGCCTTGGCTGTCGGGAACGGTCACACTGGCTTTAAACTGCAGACACCAACGGATCGGATGGGCACAACACACGTCAATCAGTCATGGATGGATGGACCAGACCAGGCCGGAGGAGGGCGGGTCATGGATTAATGATTGACATATCGGGCCCAATCCCAATGGTGGTGGTGGCGGTGTTACGGTAACGAGATCACGGTAACCAACAGGTTGTTATGGTAACCGGGTCGTGTTTTGGATTGGACGATGGTGGCGGAAGATTCGCGATTTGCGGAGGAAACGAACGGTCCACGGGCAGATATTGGAGGTGGACACGGATGGTGATGGTGGAAAAACGGTCATGTGGAGAGAAAGAAACGCATTTGCATTAAGATAAGGAACATGGCATTTCGTGTGTGTCACATGGTTTTGTGATTAACACCTGGATAATCATAAGAAAATATATGGATAATATATGGATAAGAGAAACAACTGTACATGTACAAAATTTCTCATGATATAAACCAGTCGGCAAAGGATGTGGTGGTACGATCGTCTAGCGACCTTCACGGGGACGAACACTGACCAATGGAAGTTTGGATCAGAATTCGCATCTGGAAGAAAAGGAATACGTGGACATGAAATGCACGGATGCACATTGGACATTCATCAATATTCATGGAATTGTGTTTTACGAAACCAAAAGTGATCTCTGGCCAACCTTTTTAAATTTAGGCATAATTTGTTTTTGATCTTCCAAGAGCGGAATCAATGGTTTTACGAAGATATCGGATCCAATCGCTATTGTTTTGTGGTTAGAATTTTTCTGGCTAGACCAAGTCGCATTTTGTCTTGTTTATGAACAAGTGTGAACACAACACCCAGGTTAGTAGCTTGGGAGAGGTAGACTGGAATGAGAACAAGATGGGACTTGTGTTTGCCTTATATTTTTCTCAATTTTAGAAAGAAACGGATGGATCAAGACTGAGTTATTTCTGGATCGGATTACAAGTTTATTTGTTGGCCAACCGGATGTCTAGTTTGTATCCACAAATACTACACTTTTGATTAAGTATTTCGCTAAATCATAAAAAGCAAAAGTGACATTATATACTCAACCACTTTCCATATCTCAACTTCTCGATAAGAATAATCTAGTTTTCAACAGGTGCCTTGTTTTTCGGACGTTCTAATTAGGTATCTATAATTGTGTATTAAGGAGTAACTAAATACGAGCTTAATAGGTCAAACTGGTTTCTTAATTCAAAATACTGAAAGTCACCCCAAGGCGCGGCTTTCCTTAACCAAACGAGGCTAATCAGTGTAGTGTGTCAATTTTCTTAAGAGTCCCTGGAGAAAATTAGACCGACCCATGGTGCGGACACATGCTGAATACGATTCTTTTTTTCCCTTGCTCAAAGGGTGAGGGGTAGGATGACACCTATTTCCCGTGTAATGTGTGACGCCTAATTACGATGGACAAAAAGAAAACTAGAAGGTCAGTGACCTTGGATCCCCCGTGAACTTTAACGATTCGTGGATGCAGGATGGTCAGTTTTTACTATAATTAACTTTGGAAATAACGAACTATTTTGCGAATAAACAAGATCATGTGATGAAAGAAAAACAGAGTAACATCTTGCATCATCACTCACTTCTTTCTGAAGACATCTCTAGGACTGACGAAACCAGTTGGAAAAACGAGGCCAGCGAAACAAATATATAATTTAACTTACATTGCAAATATGCTTATATAAGCACGAATATTTTCGTAAGCCATTTCCAAATGCACCAGGCTCCCCAAATAGGTGTTTACACATCTCTATTAATTTCCTGATTAATATGTTGATATATGCATGATTGCTTATAAATATGCTTATATAAGCATACTTGCGTATAAAATCACACGCAAAATGTTTTTGGAGGGCAGCTGACGAGACAAGTGAGAAAAGAATATAATTTCACTTATCTAAAAAATAATATGCTTATATAAGCATGTTTGCTTGTATAAGCAATATATAAGTACATACCACCTTAAGTACATTCCATACCACGTACTTAAATGATAATATCTAATATTATCACCCACATTTCCTCATCTGAATATGAACTTTTTGCTACTTTTTAAAGTGCTCCGAAATCGACAATTTTCAACCGATCAAGATGACACCATGACGAGGCACGACTTCAGGCCCTGGTTTATTTGTGTACTAAATTAAAAAAACTCTGGCTCAATTCCCTCATACCAAACTCGCCTGCACAAAGTGCTTGGCATATGACAAAAAGTTTAAAATCGACAATTTTCAACCGATCCAGATAAAACCTTGACGAGGCACGATTTCAGACCTCGGTTTATACGAGAATAAAATTTGAAAGGTCTAGCTTAATTGCTTCATACCAAACTCGCGTGCACAAAGTGCTTGGCATCTGAGAATCTGTTTAAAATCGACAATTTTTAAAGTGCTCCAGAATCGACAATTTTCAACCGATCGAGATAAAACCTTGACGAGGCACGACTTCAGACCTTTGTCTATGCGTGTAGGAAATCTGAAGGCTCTAACTCAATTGCTTCAGACCAAACTCGCCTGCACAAAGTGCTTGGCATATGACAAAAAGTCTAAAATCGACAATTTTTAAAGTGC
>LQRL01045062.1:0-15489 GCA_001703475.1 Hydroides elegans | reverse complement strand
CCCCCCCCCCCCCCCCCCCAACTAATTCTTGAACTCAAACAAAAATTTCGGCTTAGCTGTAAATTTAAAACGGAAAAGTTTTTGGCACTGATCCATGTTTGTGCCATGGATCCATTGCACCATTAACACGATTATACGTTTATGCTGATTTTGAGTCGTCATTAGATAACCATATATAACCACGTTTATTTTTATCGATATAAATTATAATGTTCCAATAAGACTTCCTGCATATCATCGCCAATTTTAGGAAATAGTTAAACATATTATTCCCTGTCTCACATAAATCATATTCATGTAGACAATCTCATTATTTTTTTTTAATTTATATTTCTCGCATGTTTTGATACCATATCGACTTCATAACACCTTAACATATAATTTAATCCAAACATGAAACTCCGTCTTTATCAAATTTTTCCTCATATATTTTTCCTCATATATCATGTACTTCGTAAATAGTTTCATACTTCATCTATGACCATTTCACCCTTATCCCGTTTTCCTCCCACTCAGATGTGTAAAAAGTCCGTTCATTGTGTCTATAGAGCATTCATTTGTGCCGACGTTTTTGCTGGCATAGACAAATAGCAATCAAGAATACATTAATATCTTATTCATAAATCCACATTTATAGAACCTGACGCCATTTGGTCTTCTTGGGAATCATGGACAGTGTGTTCCACGTCCTGTGGCAACACGGGAAGTCAGATAAGAATAAGAGCCTGTCTTAGTACCAACGACTCAATTGAAGTCAATGACGATGAGTGTGTTGGATCGAGTGAACAGAGCCGAAGCTGCAATGAGTTCGCTTGTCCAGGTATACACAGAAAAAAAAACAGGGCTATATGTTTATAATTATACCAAAACAACCGTTAAGACCCTGTTACTGTATATCATAAAGTAACTAATAAAAAGGTTTTGAGGCCACCAAGTATACTGCAAATCAAAAATTGCTTATATTCAAGTTTGAAATGTTCCAAATTTTTGTGAAGGAATATTTCTTTTTCAAACAAAAAGATTTTGAAAGAAAAGTATTTTGGCATTACTTCATAAAATGTTCAGATTAATTGAAAAACAATGAGTTTCTAAAATAATGACCTAAATCACACAGGGGTCAAAATCAAAAGTTACAAAACGCCAAACCAAGGTATTATTCATTGAAAAAATTAAATCATTAAATAAAAAGTTAAAGAATCAATTGTTGTTGTGAAAAATGTACCGATTTTCCTCATGATCAATCCATGAAGCATCGTATCAAAATTATTTTAAAGCTTTATAATTTTATAAACAATTTATTTCCAAATCACAAAAATAATGGATAATAACCAAAGACATTGGAAAGTGCGATCGCGATCGGGCAAATGGGATTTTTGTGTTGGAAAAATTTATTTTGACCTCAAACAATTTATAAACTAATGGAAGAATGGTTAGTACATCTTGAGAAATCATTATAATCTATAGCAACCATATACATATTCACTTTATAATGTAATTAAATGACCTAAATCAGCTTTGTAGTGGTATGGCGTTTTGTGATTTTTGATTTTGACCCCTATGTGCTTTAGATGAATAATTTAGATATCAAGTGTTGTTCAATTGGTCTGAAAATTTCATAAAGTATTTGCAATATACTCGACTTTCATAATCTATTATTTGTTTTAAAATCATATATCTTCTCATAAAATTTTGAGAAATGTTAAAAAAAAATATAAGCAATTTTTGATTTTCAGTATATAACCTAAACGACAGAAAAAGGGCGAAACGACAAAATATATTCACATCTCCCTTGTCGTGACTGTATTTACATTGTCACAAAATTTACATGACTAATTGAGTGTCACCAATCGGACTTCTTTTTTATGTTACTTTAACACTACAAAGAAATAACGAGATACGATTATATTGGAATCGTTTGTTATTTTTCAGACTGCAGTCAGAGATGCAGCGAGGGCACACTCGTTGATTGTGCCTATTGCGCATGCTCTGAAACAGTAACGGGTCAAGTCTTATCCAGCGACTACATGCCTCTAACCAACGTCTCCATAGCACCCTCGGGAGCGCCGTATATCACTATCAATACGACAGTAACTGGAGGCTTCTTCCAACTAGAAGGAGTTTGTTTCGGAGATGAGTACAATTTTCAGAAGGAAGGCTACTTGGATTTGAGTACCGTTCTTGCGGCGAATTCGTATAACATCACTATGGAACGATATGGTAAGTAATCTTAATTTCAAGTACATGTTATGATGTAGTAACACGCAAATAATCATATGCAGGTCAAGAATTTAAGCTTTTTAATTAAGGAAAACTAAAATTGATTTATCAAACCAAATCGATTTTTCATCGCCATTTTATCGACGATTTCTGAAACGAAAATTCTATATCATTTTCAGATGCCCTTCGCATGATCTCAGACCCACTGAACAAGATGGCGATTATTGGTGACAGAGTGGAGTTGTGTTGTGAGGCGACCGGCGTGCCTCCTCCAGATTATTATGAATGGTTGGTTTTAAATAATTTTTCGCATCAAGGGATACTTATAACTTGAAATATAGTTTTATGATTGTATTAGGAAAAAAACAAAGGAACGAACCACCAGCGTTAAGGATTCCGACTTCGAAGCATCACGTATCTTCTAACTGATAACTGATAATTCAATAAGACCCAAACAAGACAAAATTCTTTTAAAATTTCATATAGACTTCTATAATTTCTCGGAACATATAAACTTCTTGCTTCGTTTAATTATAGGCTGCAAAATGGAGAGGTCATCCACACTGAATACACATCAGGATCCAGTTCCCTGGAACTGAATGACGTCACAATGGATAACACGGGTTACTACAGTTGCCGTGCCAACAATGACTACACCGCCATATACTCGGCAACCGCCTCGGTTCTCGTAAAAGGTAAGGACAGGACAAGTATTTCGATTTCACCAGTCTATTGATACCATATTCATTGCCTGAATTCAATGTGTCATAATATTTTTTTTAATCTCATTTTTTCTTTATACAGTAGATCGTGAGAGGCATCACTACGATAATGGTCTTTGCTTTTTTTAATACACTGAACACCGCTACAAACGGTCACATTTATTTTTCACTTATTTCAATCGCTGCATATTATGCTTTTTTACATATCAGAATCGGCCGACGACTTTTGCTCCTCAAGCCCAGAACCCAACCTAGTATCTCTCCCCCGCGGCTGTAGCTATGGCAACGCGACGACCATAGACAAAGGCCAATGCGGAAACAACCGTTGCTACGGCGGCCCAAGCCAAGGCTGTAACCAGGTAACGGCGCGTTGTTGTGGCGCCACCCAAAGCGAAACCGTTTTCATTGAATGCGATCTATACACGTTGCCCGTTACCTTGGTAACACAATGCGGCTGCACCGAATGCCAACAACCGCGTTTGACCATATATGGATTCGCGGGGTCACGTGATGGGGAAATCCCGCTCCAATATGGCGATATCTACTGGAACGGAGAATGGATCTCGAATACGAGCGACACAGGGCGCTTCTCATTCACAGTGGATCGCGAAAGTGCCAGGGCGTCAGTTCTGTTCGTGGATTCGTACAATAGAACATTTATGGACTCGACCTATGTGTTTGAAGTGCCGTCTGAGGGGATTGATTCGCAGTATATTCGGATTGTGCTTCTAGCACGAGGACAGAGTTTCAGTATCAACTCGTCGGAGGAAGGAAGGGTTGTCTTCAATTCAACGGCTATTAACATCCCGCCGGATTCGTTTTATACAGCGGATGGACAGCTATATACGGTAAGAGGCTTATATTATATTTCATTCAATATAAACCACACTGTTTGAAATTACAACATGGGCTTTAAAATGCATCTTAGTTGGGTGCATAAAATATAATACATTTGGTAGAAGAGGATTCAAGAAAAACCAATAAGACCACAATAGTATAGTAAGAGACATTTTAGTCACGACTTTCGACCATATAGTATCATAAATAAACTTATAAAGCATTGCTGATTTGAAAGACTAAAAGACTGTTCTTTCACACCCAGGGTGAAGTGACGATGTCAGTTACGACCATAGACCCATCCGACATAAACGACCTCGCTTCTGCGCCTGGAGATTTCAGCGCCATCAGCCAAGAGGGAGATAGTCAGCAGTTGCTGTCATATGGTAAGGCATACAGCTGGACATATAGAAAGCGTAACATGAGGCTAACAGATAAATCAGTATAGTAGTTATTCAGAAAGGAGTAGTTGTTATTTGAATAAATAATTCCTAAATTGACAAGGGTGTACACTAGTTCATCATGAATGCATGAACCCTAAGTCGAAAAGAACTTGCCTCACAACGTGCTAAACTTCAAAAGCCAATCATGAACGAAGGTTGCATGGCCAAATACTTCATTTTTCCCCTTCAAATTATAGTTAACAATTTGATTTTGATAACTAATTGTTTTTATTTAGGCATGTTCGCGATGGTCTTCGAAGACCCAGCCGGCAACCGACTCTCGATCCCCGGCGAAATCACCATTTCCATACCACGTGACCGCTTCGGGGGTGAGGACACAAACGTCACCTCTTTCATCCGAGTGTGGACCCTGAACCCTTCTACGGGCGTTTGGGAGTATGCGAGCGATCTGGCCGAACCTGAGCCGACAGCCGATCGAGTGAGACGCCAAGTGGCCGAAGACGGTATATGGGGATTGGAAACCTACGAGGCCACAATACGCGGAATATCGATCGATACACGCTGGTTCAATTTCGATTCTATATCGACGCAGACGTGTATCGTCAAAGTGCGGTTGTTTCACAATGATCGGTTCCATGAAGAGGATCAGATCTCAGCGGGCCAAGTGCGGATAGTGCTACAAGACTCGAATGGTTTCAGTTCTCTTTCCTCGAATCGCGTACAAACGGACACGTATGATAACGGCCACTGTATGGTGCTGCCTTGTCAAAGTAGACGCAGCAGCTCCTCGGATAGATTTCGTGGTTACATATTCGCCGATTATGGCCAAGAAGAAATGATCCCGGCACCCGCCGATATTGACCATGGACTTGAGAATGTGCCAGCTGGAATAGACTTAAGCGCGCAACTAGATTATTTGGTTGACTCTGAAAATAAGATTCAAGTGGATTTCAATGATGCCTATATAGCCGCACAAAACCTGCCGGGCCCGTATTATGACTGGGAGTTGAAATGGAAGTTTTCATCCGCGTGCTCAAACGCTGATTTCTCAGCCAACCATTTCCGATTTTCAAGACTCACAAGTTGCCTGGTGAAAACGGACTCTTATGATTTGGTGCCCGGTAGCCCCACGATATCGCTACCCGAGCATCTTCTCTTATGGTACGACATTGCAAGCTATTTTGAGGCCAACAGGGAGTCCGATATTTTAAGGCGACTTTTACCACCTTTTCGCACATGTTACATCAAAGTGCTCGCTCCCCGTAACACCCTTGTACAGGCGATATCCTACATAGGCGATGAAAGACATCGTTATTTCAACACAAGCAGGAATTTCTACGGCATGAGAGAAGATTGCGCTTTGGATGGGGCCGTGTGTTTGCAGATCCGACCGCCGGGTAATCCTAGAGAGGCTGCCTATGAGTTGAACACAGACTTTGAAGTGGGAAACAGCCGAGAGGAAAATACGCGCATTTTGGTGCGGCTTTTGGATTCGGATCAACCAGTGATTAATGTGAACGAAGAATTGATAGGCTACAATGGTGAGGAAAATATTCTCACGAATGTGTCGGCCTATGAAAGCACGTTTCAGGTAATTCATAAATTGACCATTAAATATAATCTGAAAAAAAATATGATAAATTAGGTTGCACTCAATGTCAGTTTTTTTATTCGAATTTAAATTTACTTATAAATACTCTGAGGAGGTTACTGTTACACGCCTTATCACCGCACAAATCTATGCATAGTCTCCCTAAAACTCTCTCTCTTGTCGCACAAACCACCCTGTATCATTAAACATTATACTGTTTGCAGCGTGTATAGTAGAGGTTAGAAGGCTTATTTACATAGTGAATACACAGATTCCATTTTCGTTTTCAGATGAACCTGGGCTATGGAAACCATGGACACCGATACGGCATTTACTGTAACCAAGGCAACACAGAGGAAGAGGCAGAGGAGGCCTTGTATCAATGTCGCAACGGGATTACCCTTGGCGATGTACCGCAAACACAGATTACCAATATGGAAGGGTGGGCAGTGGAGTTTGGGAGGCCGCCGTTTACTGGAGGTAAGACTAAAATGTAAAAAAAATTGCTTTGGTGCCTAAGATCATTATAAGATTGACAAATTATTTTAATATCTACAATTTAGTGTAATGCGTAATTGTCCTTAAACAAAGGCATCCGATTTTAATACATCTACCGCTTTTTCTTTTTGAACGTTGAAATACTAGATTACCATTAGAAGTAATTATATCAATCATGTTCTTCTTTCAGTTGGTTGGTAATCATGATACCGAGAACAAAGCGTTCGCCAAATAACCGAATATATAAATATCTATCATTTATTTTCCAGATGGCGTAGACATTGTTCTCATAATTGATGCCACCGGGAGCATGGATAGCCAAATTATATCATACATTAACGCGTTTATGACAAATCTACTTTCGACCATGACATTCGATGGAGATACTACACGAATGGTTCTCGTAACATTCGGTGTCACAGTGCGAACGTATTGGTCATTTGACTCAAGTGACGCATATAACCCATCAGCCATACTATCGGCTGTGTATGGCATAAATTACTACAGAGGAAGCGTCGATCCGTATGATGCCTTTCTGCAAGCACACTATGAATTCCGAGACCACAATAGGTAACCGTCGAATGCCTTAATATTAAACATATTACGAATAAAGACCACAATTCACTTTCTAATTGTGTTGCAATCAAGATATACATTGAATCAATCACATAAACATCAATCACATGAAGTACCATGTGGGAAATTCAAATTCACATTTCAATATGATATGATTTGATGATTTCTTTTGCAGAGACAGCTCCAAGAATTACATCATTTACATAAGCGACGGCCACGAATCAACTGATAACGCAGAGTGGGTTCGCAATGAACTTGGAGCCTCGGCCACTGGGTCTGATACTGCACGGTGAGGAGTTCGAATTTTGTTTTTGAATAGGTTAAGAGTAAATCGAAGAAAACAAATAAAAAGTTAATGTAAATTTATTTTGTGACATACTTGTAAAACATTTTTTAAATCGTCTAAAAATTATTTTCATGTACATGTACATGTAAAGAAACAGATTGCGTAAGACAACCAGCATGGTATATAAGACTGAGAGCAAGTAAAACCACCAAAATCAACATATAAGGGAAACTCTTACATTAAAATAAAATAAAGCATACGAAGCACAACCTCAAATTGTCAAAGGGGTATCAATGATATTTACGACAGATCATTAATCGGTTATCTTAGTTGAGTTTCAAGCGAAACGGGACTGAAAAAAAAATCGAACATTTATTGCCATATTTGTGTGTTTGGAGTTTTATTCATTATCTACCAGGTATAAAGTACCCTTTACTTTATTTTACATTTATCCATCCAATGTTATTGCAGCATCCTGCTTATCTCAGATTCGACATCAGACTGGGACGATATAAACGTATTCAACAACAATCCTGAGGATCGCTTTCTATTCGAAACAACTGGAGTTGTTCAGGATGTATTAGACATATTATACTCATAAACCTAATAACGATGTGAAAGGATAACTAGTGAAATATAAAGTATGAAATCTTTGTTTATATTGTTTGTTTGTTACATATTGAAACTCGAAAAAAGTTGTGATAGAGACACAAGTATCCTAGCAAACAAATTTGTATTAAATACGGGATGATAATTTAATATTCATTCAATTTGCATTTAATCATAGCATTAACCACTATATTTTCATGTTTAAACGATGCAACAGTTATATCTTAATTATTTTCCTAAATTATGTGGTATGTTATATTTGTTGTTATATATTTGTGAGCTTTGATGTTGCTTTGATTAAATAAACATGTGAATTCAAATGGCGATTTTCATTCTTTTTGACGGTTTAAAACTGCAATCGGGTCAATTATCTAAGTATATTCTACTATTGACCATAAATAGTGTATAGAATAAAACTTCGTTACATCGTATCATCACGTTTTAATGAGTCCAGAAACGTTTTTAAGAAATGTTTGGTTATATTCATACATGTATCTCGGACAGAAGCTTTGATTGGCCAATTTGTAATCAAACCCTATTAACGCTTTTATTATAACCAAGATTTAAATATGTTTTTCATCATCGTGAAAAAGATACAATGTAGTGTCAGACCAAGTACTGGGCCCTTGTATACAATTGAAATAGTGTCAGTGCTTCTTTCGCTAATTAGTTTACATCTTATTGCACATAATTGAAATTGTATTTAACAAGGAAGCCGAAAAATGGTGGCAAATTTGAATCTACACACCTTTAATTGAGGCTATTACCAAATCTCTATGACCTTTCGTTCGGTTTCGATGACCTAATAAACTAGAAAAAACCCTCAACCCCTAAACCGGCGTATGGGAGTATGCGAGCGATCTGGCCGAACCTGAGCCGACAGCGGACCGAGTGAGACGCCAAGTAGCCGAAAATGAGCCGACGGCCGACCGAGTGAGACGACAAGTAGCCGAAGACGGTATATGGGGATTGGAAACCTACGAGGCCACAATACGCGGCATATCGATCGATACACGCTGGTTCAATTTCGATTCCATCTCGACGCAAACGTGCATCGTCAAAGTGCGGTTGTTCCACAATGATCGCTATCATGAAGAGGATCAGATCTCAGCAGGTCAAGTGCGTATAGTGCTACAAGACTCGAATGGTTTCAGTTCTCTCTCGTCTAATCGCGTACAGACGGACACGTATAATAACGGCCACTGCATGGTGCTACCATATCAAAGTAGACGCAGCAGCTCCTCGGATAGATTTCGTGGTTACATATTCGCCGATTATGGCCAAGAAGAAATGATCCCTGCACCCGCCGATATTGACCATGGCCTTGAGAATGTGCCAGCTGGGTTGGACCTGAGCGCGCAACTAGATTATTTGGTTGATGCTGAAAATAAGATTCAAGTGGATTTCAATGATGCCTACATAGCCGCGCAAAACCTACCGGGTCCATTCTATGATTGGGAGTTGAAATGGAAGTTTTCATCCGCGTGCTCAAACGCAGATTTCTCAGCCAATCATTTCCGATTTTCCAGTTGCCTGGTTGAAACGGACACTTATGATTTGGTACCCGGTAGTCCTACGATATCGCTACCCGAGCACCTTCTCTTATGGTACGATGTTGCAAGCTACTTTGAGGCCAACAGCGAGTCCGATATTTTAAGGCGCCTTCTACCACCCTTTCGCACGTGCTACATCAAAGTGCTCGCTCCCCGTAACACCCTTGTGCAGGCGATATCCTACATAGGCGACGAGAGACATCGTTACTTCAATACGAGCAGGAATTTCTACGGCATGACAGAAGATTGCGCTTTAGATGGGGCCGTGTGTTTGCAGATTCGACCACCAGGCAATCCGAGGGAAGCACCTTATGAGTTGAACACAGACTTTGAAGAGTCGGGAGGAAACAGTCGGGAGGAAAACACGCGCATTTTGGTCCGGCTTTTGGATTCGGATCTTCCTGTGATTAATGTGAACGAAGAGCTTATTGGCTACAATGGCGAGGAAAATATTCTCACGAATGTGTCGGCCTACGAAAGCACATTTCAGGTAAAACATTACTATAACAATAAATATTTCAAAGAAATAAAGGAAATTCAAAAGTTGTATGATCAACGGGTAATGATAACGAAATCATAAAACCGTAAATATCCTCAGTAGTTCACATATATCATGAATTTTTTTATGTGATAACTGTAAGAGGCATTCATCATATTCTCTCGAAAACCCTCTCTATTCGCAGCCATACACTATCCTGTTTCACAAAAAAAGACCTTAAACTCTTGTAGCCGGTGCAGTCACAGTTACTGTAGAGTATAGGAGGCATTGAGTACAAGATAAACATACAGATTCTATTTGGGTTTTCAGATGAACCTAGGCTATGGAAACCATGGACACCGATACGGCATTTACTGTAACCAAGGCGACACCGAAGAAGAGGCAGAGGAGGCCTTGTATCAATGTCGCAACGGGATTACCCTTGGCGATGTGCCGCAAACACAGATCACCAATATGGAAGGGTGGGCTGTGGAGTTCGGACGACCGCCGTTTAGTGGAGGTAGAATACTTATGTATTTTCCCGCATGGAATTACATCATTACATGTCTTTCACTGCATGTTTTTTTTTTGCAACAGTTTTCTCGGGGAATCCGTTTAACCGATGTAGGTTTTCATACCTTAGTCTAGTATACATCGCTCTCTCCGCATATATACACCAGTGATTCTTTAAGAGAGCCAAGGCATCTGAGGATTCCTGCACAGGAATCCGAAGCCGTACGCAGTTTCCTGCGGAATTCTTTTTGTTTTTGAAGACATAAAGGTTTCATGGTTTAGGAGCAGCACAAGTTAATGCAAATAGAACGAGACAAGATGAGGCTTTGTTTAAACAAATGTTATGACTTGGATTAGGATCATCATGATAAGAGTATTTACCCGGATTAGTTGTGAGAAATCGCTAGCATAATATATTCAATGACAACGCAAGGCATGTAAAGAACATTATAATTAAGCGATTCAATAGAACGATCATGCAATGATTTTATTAGATTTTAATAGTGAATTTATTTTTTGCAAACTACCGCGACTATCGTCATGGTCAATAAACTATTTCATTCACATATGACAAAAATGATCAATTAAAAAAAACTCAGTCATTACTAATAAATGAAATGAAATACAATTTGTATGTTATTTATCCAAAATAAATATAAATTGAATAGATAAAATACAAATTTACTTGTTATTATTAGCTAAAACCAGTTGACAACCATATTTTACGAATAGGTCAATTGTTTTTAATTAAAATAATTTTCATAATTTCAATTGAAAATATACTCTAAATTTGTTATTAGCGTTATTTCCCTTATTTGACTGATCCATAGCCGTTCTAATCCTTTGATGCTAAAGCCACAAAGGTACCGCGGTCCATCATTGTCCCTTTGTTGCACAATAGACATACACGAGCGAGGGTTTAGAGCGATTCTCGGATCCCACTCAATGCTCGGGAATCTTATAAACACCTCATTGTCGATCAGGGGTCAAATTGTCCAATGCGCATCAAAGGGATAATGATGGACCGCGGTCCCTTTGTGACCTAAACAACAAAGGATAACCTTTGGATTAGGATTAAACGATTTGCAATTCAGAAATACCTCATGTATAATCATGACCAACTTATCATGGGCCACCTTATTAAAAAAAAGATTATATTAGCAAACTCAATTTCAGTGCAGATTGATCAAAAGATCAATGGTACTCCGTACAATTGTTTTTGCATTAAGCACATGTCATTGTGGTTACCAAGTATTTTAAAAGATATGGAATAAAAGCGAAACAATAGCTTTAAAAAATGTCTAACTATTTCTATTTATATTCAAAACCAAAGACTATTTGGTTTATAAAATATAACATTGCCTCATTCAAGACGCTTGTAAAGTTATCAAGATAAGCTCATTTGTTTGGCGTCAGATACTATGAGCAAACACTATTTGGTTGAAGGAAAGCGCAGATTCCTTCGCTTATCTGCGTACGAAATTCCTCGGATTGCTGCGGATAATCCGCAAGAATCCTCAGATGCCTTGGCCCTCTTAAAGAATCACTGGTGTAAGTTACTACTATATATGCATAATATTTTACTTATGTACGCAAACTACATTGCATCAACATTTTAATTTTCAGATGGCATAGACATCCTTCTCATCATAGATTCCAGCTCGAGTATGGATTACCTGGAATCGTACATTGAGACCTTTGTGACAAATCTCATTTCAACCTTGACCTCTTACGGAGCCTTCGATGGAGAGAAAACGCGACTGGTTCTCATGACATTCGCTGATGTCGTTCAAACGCATTGGTCGTTCACATCGAGCACCGCGTATAACCCATCAGCAATCACATCCGCGGTGCATGCGATACAATACGACGGAGGTGTTCTCGACCCGTATGACGCCTTTTTACAAGCGCACTCTATTTTCCGGGACTACAACAGGTAGATTTAGGAAAAATTGAACTTTCTATAATTTGTAAACAACGTATTAAATCATCCAGGTAAAACGAAATGCAATATAATAATATCTGCGGATGAAACATATGCAAAGCACTCTGATCTAAATTTCACATACCATGTACAAAGGTTCTTATACCACGCAGATATGATTCAAAATCAGCATGCGGAGACAAGCCTCAATTAAATATAACCATATGCATGTACATTAAATAAAATAAATAAGTTAAATAAGTTAAATAATCCAAAACAAGATTCGATAAATATATTACCAAATACTCTATTTTTAAACTATCAAAATATTCTATTCACTATTCTCCCAGAGAAGACGCCAAGAACTACATCATCTACATAAGCGACGGCGGTGAATCAACAGCAAACGCAGAATGGGTTCGCAATGAACTTGGGGCTTCAGCCACTGGGCCAGATACTGCACGGTAAGGGGCTATGAATTCGCTTTCCAATTGAGTAAAATGTCATTACAAAATGTCATTACAAAGAAGAACGGAAGTTTATACTGTTGCCAAACATGACCAAAAAAGACAAAATGTCTCACCAAGAGCTAGGGGCTATCCCATTATTAGAGCTTTGATGACTATAGAGAAAACGAGACGTCAAAAACGGATCGTGCATACATATAATAGAATCGTAAACTATTAATACTTTGATAGACGAATGAGCAAACATTTGTATCACACGAAACAGGAAAATAAGAAATCAACAGAGAACTTCGTTTTAATCTCAACATCAAAGGTATTTGATATAAATATAAAATACATTTATCTATTTTCATTGTAGCATCATCCTGATCTCAGATTCTTCAGCGGACTGGGATGACTTAAATGTATTCAACAACAACCCAGAGGATCGCTTCCAATTCGAAACAGACGGAGATGCTCAAAATATAGTGGACATATTATACTCATAATAAATCTATTTTTGAATATTAGTCCTAGTGAAAACATGTTTCATATTTAAATCCTGATCAAAATCCTGTGCTAATAAAATACTGATAGTTACATGATGTATTATTGCTAATCTAATTATTAAAGAATGTATCATGATAAATGATACGTACTTCTTAAAGCATTTTGTGATTTAAAGTAGTAGTTTGGTTTTATAGTTCCGTGGACTATACTTACGCGGCAAATCAGGCAAATCATAGATAACCATATCTGATTATCACATCACCAGGGTAATGTATTTTCACTTTACGTTTATTTCATTAATAGATAATTAAATGTTTACTACTGATGTTAAGAAATGTATGTATGTAGTCTATTATCGATGTGTAGTAATTTATCTAGAATACTGCTTATGTGTTGCTTTTGGTAGCAAGTTCATTTCTATGTGGTATACATACCATTAAAAGTTGTTGTATATAGAGTGTCACTGTATTATTACTGCGTTCACTTGACTTGCTCATATTCTTAAAAGCTCAATGTGTTGTGTTATTGTATAATGAAATCCTTTTTTGAAATATAAATATCGCATTAAAAAGGTTTAGTATAAAACCATTGAGTACAGTTGTGTTAGTAGGTTTTTCAAACTGAAAACAAATCATTTCTGCGAAACGTTTGTTTAATGCTATTCATATTTGCTGTAAAGTAAAATTGTGTTATATTAGTGCATTAAAACGAGTTTGATGTTAATTGTGAATTTGTATCATTTCGGTTCCGATTCCACACCAATGCGGATTCCGCTGATTTCCCGCCTTGTCTACCTCTTTGCGTTCTTCTTTTTCTATTTCTCCGAGCACCTTCAACGAACTTCATGCTTTACCAGGGAATCCTGTCGTGGCATTGTGCCAAATCTAGTTTATATCACTAGACGATTAAATTATTTTATCATCAAGTGATATAAACTCTACGAACCAAACTCTTGATAGTTACTCGACCCAGTGTACAAGTATTGGGAGCCAAGGACCTTTGTTATGCAGTTCATCAGATAAAAACGTCAATCTTGACGGCCCTTTGTAAGCATGAGCTCATGTTTTGTATTCCCAGGTCTCTACGACCATCCGTTACAAAGATACAGCACGGAAAAGAATCGATGACGGACAGACGGGCGGACAGACGGACGAACACCCCAAATCTTTAGGCCCCAAACCTTTGGGGTTGGGGCATAATAAACAATATAACTCTGCATCGAGCATCGCTGAAGTTCGCGATACACAAATGGTGAAGTCCACTCTTTAAGGAAGATGACCTACTCGTACAATAAACTTTTAAATAGCCCAGGATTGTCTTAAGTCGCTGACATACGATCAGGCCTATTTTACGAGTAGAGCTATCGAGTATCGTAAGAGCGTACAACTTGAACTTGTATGTCTCTCTGTTCTCGCGTCTACAAAAAAAAGATGACGCCTATTGAGTATTCTAAATTGGTTTTTGATACGTTTCCGACCAGGTTTTTACTGTTCATTAACGACCTCACGACCGGGCGGATATGTGTGAAACGTATAAGATACTCCATCATGAATATAGACTCGAACCTGATAAGTTCTTCACACTTAGTGATGATAACCTACGCGGTCACTGCTTCAAGTTATCAGAACAGCGGTCTCGTTCGTTTATACGAAATAATTACTTCTCTAATAGAGTGGTCAACGCGTGGAATAAATTGGACGATAAAACTGTAAACGCCAACAATCTTAGTACATTCAAAGAACTAGTAGAGCAAGCCGCAGATGCAAGAGCCTAGAAGAATCCAAATAAGATCCAAGTAAGTACGCTTTCTTTACGAGGTCCAAGGCCGTCAGTGGCCCACTTTTCGAGGTTTTTAGCTTATTTCTGTGACAATATCAAATCGTTAATTGAAAGAAGGCCTAAATAATAAAGGTAGGCCTAATAATTATAGATAGACAACTTATTTTAAAGAAATGAATTGGTTATAATTAAAATAAAACATGATTTCCGAACAGTCGTCGCTAAGGACAACAGGCCCTCAGGGCGGCCCAACCACACTTTTTCTTCAAAAATAATGAATTCAAAAGTCTTAAAGCTTACTTAAATAGTTACATTTCACTACAAGGGAAGCTTTATGTAAATTTCACTGAATATGGAAATGGCATAATTTTCAAAGTTCACCATCCGCTCGACTTATGACCTTTTACCGACACCTACAAATCTCATGAGGTGGGGGAAGAGTGATCCGCTGAATGCGGACTCTGTAGTGAGCCCGGTCATTTGGAGCACATCCTCTCCTCCTGCAGAACAGCGCTCACTCAGCGACGGTTTACATGGCGTCACGAT
>LQRL01045059.1:0-27411 GCA_001703475.1 Hydroides elegans | reverse complement strand
AAATATATATATATATGTATATATATATATACGCATAAATAAATAACGGTCAAGCGGTGGGACAACCCCCGTCTTGCAAAGCAAGCCGTGGCTAAAAACCGGTATTTTGGGCTATTTTAGCCGATTTGACCACTTCCAGTCGGGTGTTTTTGACCGAAATGCTCAAAAGGCACATCTACGGACCAAGACATTTCATTTGAGCCTATAACCAAGTCTCTATAACCTTCCGTTCAAAAGCTCTAGCCCGTACAAGCTCAAGTCTTGAAAAACGGCTATTTTGGGCTATTGTGGCCAATTGGACCACTTTCGGTCGGGTGTTTTTGACCAAAATGGTCAAAAGGCACATCTACGGATCAAGACCTTTCATTTGAGCCTATAACCGAGTCTCTATAACCTTCCGTTCAAAGTTCTAGCCCGTACAAGCTCAAGTCTTGAAAAACGGCTATTTTGGGCTATTTTGGCCAATTTGACCACTTCCGGTCGGGTGTTTTTGACCGAAATGGTCAAAAGGCACATCTACGGACCAATACCTTTAATTTGAGCCTATAAACAAGTCTCTATGACCTTCCGTTCAAAAGTTATAGCCCGTACAAGAAAGCGATGACAGACGGACGGACGGACACCCCAACTCTATAGGCCCCCAACTTTTGGGTTGGGGTTTAAAAACGCCAACCGCAATAAACTTAAAATGCTTGAAATATGGACGATCTAGTATATCATCTCTATCCCTGATGAAAACGCATATTCGATCATTATAAATATAGGTGTAAAATTTGAAGACAAACGTGCCTCGATCAAACTGAGCCATTGACGTTCACATATCACAAGGAAGTATTTGTGAAACACGAGCAAGCCCCAACCACTCCCAAACTCGAAGGGGTATGGTTTTTGTAGATTTAAAAAAAAAAATTTGTTTATGAAAACCGCTATTTTTGGCCAATTTGACAACTTCAAGTCGGGTGTTTTTGACCGAAATGGTCAAAAGGCACATCTACGGACTAAGACCTTTCATTTGAGCCTATAACCAAGTCTCTAAAACCTTCCGTACAAAAGTTCTAGCCCGTACAAGCTCAAAGCTTGAAAAAACACTATTTTGGGCTATTTTGGTCAATTTTACTAACTTCCGGTGTTTTGACCGAAATGGTCAAAAGGCACATCTACGGACCAATACCTTTAATTTGAGCCTATAACCAAGTCTCTATGACCTTCCGTTCAAAAGTTCTAGCCCGTACAAGCTCAAGTCTTGAAAAAAAAACACTATTTTGGGCTACTTTGACCAATTTTACAACTTCCGGTCGGGTGTTTTTGACTGAAATGGTCAAAAGGCACATCTATGGACCAAGACCTTTCATTTGAGCCTATAACCAAGTTTCTATGACCTTCCATTAAAAAGTTCTAGCCCGTACAAGAAAGCGATGACAGACGGACACCCCAACTCTATAGGCCCCCAACTTTTGGGTTGGGGCCTAAAAATCATGTTTGTAAACTCTATTTAACTACGAGTATGCCCCACACTTTTGGGTTGGAGCCTTATAAACGAATATCTTAACAGAAATACGAAGAAACTTTTCTTAAAAGGGTGGTAGATGCGTAAATTCTTTGAACGAGAATATCGCCAATGTAAAACAAAAAAAATGCAGCAACTTTCAATCCGGGCATGGGCGGAATGGTTCGTACAGGGGTGGTCACAATATGAAGTGGTCACAATATGAGCGCTGGTTTTGGAGAGTCAAATATCTGAGTTATCGTTCCAATGTTTATATTTCCAATGTAACAGATTTATTCATGAACAGTTAAAGAACACATAACTGATATTACAAACGACAATTTTAACACGATAACTTAGAAATTCGACCATAAAAAATTAGCGCTCATATTGTGACCACTTCATATTGTGACCACCCGTGTACAAGCTGAGCAACTCAAGATCAAGAAGAAAAGCGAAAATAGTCGGTGCGACAGGCGGACAATCTTAAACACATCATCATAATACGACATGTCTGTTGCCGACAATAATGCGTATAATTTGTCGTTTTGTTTGATTCGTCACTTTTTCTCAACATAATCTGTTTTGTATCCTCGGTTTTGATTGGATGATTGAAAAATAAAATTCACCAACATTCCGGCGAAGAATGAATTGATTCATGCGAATTCATTTCGTACAAAACATTTATAGTAAATTTCTTTTCAAAATTAATGGATGCATCGGAATAAAACAAATAAATATATTTATCATCATCTGATCACAATTTCATTTTATAGCGGTACCTGATTTAGGTTTTACGAAATAATTATGAAATAGTAATAACTCAGTTTGACAGTTTCTTTCTTTTGACCTAGTTAGAATGGGAACCAGATTTGGACCAGGTGACCATTTTCAAGGACCCCTGTTCATTTTCCTTATATAAAATATCAACAGTAATGCCGTTTTTCTCCATTAATAAAAATTGCTCAGCAAGACCTTCTCAACCAACATGTGAATTCGATTTGAATGATTGACATATATTGTTCAGTTGTCGATGACATTGCTTTGCACTAACAAGAAAAATGCTTTAAAATAAAATAAAACACATTTGAGTGTAAAAAATAATGGCAGCTTGCCGGTTCCGATATTAGTTATGTCAAAACAGGCAACTGGATGAAAACCAGTTTTCATCAATTTGATTGACATACGCATTAATGTAATCAACAAACCTTCAAGCAAATAATACCGTATCCGGTTCATATTCATGCAAATATTATTTCAATATAACGTTTGAAATAATAATTTCGAAGGAATTATCTCGAAAAATGGGGACATTTATGATTACAATTCTTATCTGAATATGTTTTAAAAGATATTGAGTTCAGCCTAAATTGCATTATTCTAATAGGACATACGGATTTATTTTGTGACATTTGCATAAACAAAATTGGTATTATTGTCAGTATTTCATATTAATTTGTTATGAACTAAATTAAGTTTTGAACAACGTAAAATAAGAATTCAATCAACATATAGAAAATTCATTCTTCATTCAAGAAAATATTCCAACCATTAATAAAGATTTGTTCACAAAAATGCAAATAATTTTACATTCAAGCAAATTGAATTTCCGATACGCGTAAATGTTGAAATACGCCGGATTGGGGGTAACAATGTCTTTAATTACATCGTTATATATACTTTATCATATAAATAAAACATAGCAAACCTCAAAAACGCCTTTTCGTCTTTTGACATTTCTTGGGTTTCAATAATGTGAATCAAGAGAAATAACATAAAAAGATAAACATGGATTTCATTTTTTATTTTTGCCATTTTTTCTTCACAGCTTCAAGTTTGGAATAAAATGTGCAAATAATGGCTGAATTGAGAGGGATGGTTAAAGAAAAATAAAAGTTTCCAGTTTTGTTGTCACTCCATTTTCGAGCTTAATAAAGAAACCGGTATGAGTGAATAGTAACTTAATATGACTGCCGATCTAAGCTCCCGGACAAATCATGCTCTGATCTTGTTGTCATCTCGCGAGAAACTTCGATATTCAATTAAATTAAGGTTGTTGGTGAATGTTCACTTTTCCCTTTCTCTGTAAAAGGAGATCTACAGTTCTATATTAATAATGGAACGATTGGCTATAATCAAAATATTCAGCGCTTGTCATCGAGTATTTTCCTATATATTTCTGATGGTAGACGGAAAAACCCCAATGGAGAAAAGCGCAACAGGAGAATCCCCAAATAGAAGAAAATCTCAATAGGAGAAAATCCTAATAATATGTTGTTTTTTTTTTGTATTTGAATGAATTAGGATATATATTCTAAATATAAATTTTCAAACACATATGAGAATGAAACCGCTTATGAAATCATATGGATAATGATATGTAAAACACATGTTTGAAGGAAACCATCTATTATTGTTCAATTAAAACAGCCAAAACAACATCAGTCATCCCTCATCAAACAAAAAAGTGAACTCACATTGTTTACCCTTCAATTTAATTGAAACTTTATTTGAACTGTATCACAATCAAAACATACACACATTGACACATATACACTGAATCGCAATGTCAATAACGTTAGCTCATACCCTAACTTAGAACCGTTGATTGAAATCATTTTGAATGTTTACATGGCTTACTTAAGTGTAATCAAAAATTAATCCCTAGTTAAATTAAATGTTTGCGTGTGTACTGCTTATTTCTGTAATGCAAACTCTAGAATTAAGTTTAAGAATATGTGCAAGTTATTTATGAAAATAACGAAAACGATTGTATTACTTTAAAAAAAAAACAAATGACTTTTAATCATTAAACATGAATAAAAATTGTATTTGGAAAAGGCAGAACATCCCCATTTATGTTCGACAAACCAAATTCACGTGAATATTAATATAATAACATTGTAAAAGTATACTGTCTATTTTTAATGGCTGTTAATTTGTTGCATAAACTTATCTTTTTTTCTTTCATATATTGTCCTTTCATCAATATATCTGGTCGTTTAAATGAAAAATTACATCCGAAAATGTAGCATTTTCCAAAACATAAATTTTCTTTCAAACATATATGTTATTTTTTTATGTTCAATAGTTTTTTGTTAAAAAATAGTATAGAGATGACACAAAAAAAACAATACCTCAATATTTTTGAAATGATTTAGTAGGATTCAGTCTTTTTATTCACATGTTTAACACAATCTAAAATTCTTGAAGTGGTTTTAAAGCATGTATACTCTCCGAGAGTTAATAAAAAAACTCTAAAAAACTATAAAGTTTCAAATGTAATTTGGATGAAAAAGAGTCTACTTGGTTTACAGATGTCTTTATTTCGACCCAAATCTATTGACATCATATAAACCACTTTAGTTTCATATTTGTTCTATTTGTACAAAGACAGCAACGACTATTTCCATGGAGAATCGTTATTTTATAGAATAGCTGGATCGGTTTTTTTCTGTTATAACAAGTTGGTGATTTGCATTTTGGTTGTGCTTGATTGTTTTTCTTTTACCATGCTGGGCATATGATAAAACATATAAACTAGAAATAAATTTCGAAATGTGTCAGATAATATGTCTGTTTTGGACTATATATATACTGCTCAAATTAATTAAAGGATCAAACTTTAGCATGCGAATGGTTTGGGAGCACAGATTTTATTATTTTGAAAAAAAACGTATTGCATATAAACATATAGTTGTATCTCCTTATATGTTACGGAAATAAAAATAATACAATGTCGAGTATCAAGGTACCCCCTAAACGAAAGGATAAATCCAATCAAAGCAAATAAACAACGTAAACAACATCAACATCAACTTAATTAAATGATATAAATGCGTCATAAGATACTGGGAATGTCATTTTCCATCCTCTATATACTCGTTACATTGCTGGGTCATCCTGCATGCCAGTCTTTGAGCCGTCAGCTGAGAAATGGCTTCCCATTGCCGTGTGCAGCTGGACTTGCTCTGACAGTGTCTGTGAAGGTTGCTCGCGTTCCCTGATGCGTCTCCCCACAAAATCCCAATAATGTTCAATGGGATTTATATCTTTGGAAACCACTGGTCAGGCCAATATCTCGATTTCTGCCTTTTCCGTGTTCTCATGCAGCACTTGAGCAAAATGGTGACATGCATTACCATTCTTCAAAACAAAATCATTGCAAAGAGCTACAGCAAAGGTTCTAATTATTGGGACGACAATGTCGTCTCATTATCTTATGGAAGTCAGTTACCCTCCATCAATGACATGTAGCTTGGTGCGGCCATCAAAGAAGATACCAGACACACCATGACAGGTCCACTACCATATCGATTATATCGGACGATGTAACCATCAATTAAACGCCGAGTCGGACACGTCTACAACAAGTTGAAATGTGGAACCCGTTAAAGTCCGTATACACCAAAGTTCGCCGGTGTCTTAGTTGTTACCTATCAAGGTCTCGGGCAAACGCAAGGCGGGCTTAGTGGTGCTCTTGTGTCAAAGTGGGATGCAAAACTGGCCACCATGCGCCAAAATTGCTCTCATGTAAATGTGTCGTCTGGTCGGATAAATGCACAAACGTACCTTTTTTAAAATCCATTTCGATCCGTAGCGCAGTGGTGACTCGGTCACAAAGTGCAATCAAGCGAAGGTAGCGGTTGTCCTGGGCTGTTGTCATACGATGATGACTTTGTTCTGGTCCTGTCCTGGTATTTTAACCTGGCGCTGAGACTTCCCATCCTCGATTAGTACTATTCTGGCAAAATTAGGCTCACTCAAATATTTCCAAACTGCATAACAGAATGTAAACATAGACAAAAAATACGAAACAAATTAACTAAATGACAGTATACTCCACAACACAAATGCCTAATGAAACACGTTTTGTAAGAAAATTAAAGACTTCTACCGTGACCTTTTGAATTTTGTTACCAGTTGACCAAAGCTCTATAGAACCTTTTTTTCCAAATGCATCAATTAAAGTATAAAGAACACACAAAATACACAAACATTGAGACAAATGTTAATTTATGGAGGCGGAACCCACAAACCAGTTCCTCGATACTTTAATTGTTTTAACGCTCTTTTGAGCAGTAATATCAGCTTATATAAGTCGAGAATCCCATTCTTACTAAATTATCAGTCTAATAGCGCGGCTCTGTGGCAGAAAATGGAAGCATATATTTTTCTGTATTTTATATATTTTCTTATCCTCTGGATTGTTGGTAAAGCATGCTGTCGTTCCCATTATGAAAAAAACGGAAACCCTGCTAGTAGTTTTGGTAAAGGGGTCACACCTCTATACCGATATATCAGCAGTTGAAGCTGTTCCATGGCACGGTTATCGTGGCTCTATTGTGTGCTCTACGACTAATGAGAACGCCCATTGTGCTATTTACTATTTATTTCATATTCTGCAAAAGCAGCCGGAAACTATTATACCCACCAATTAGTTAGGAAGGGAACCCAAAAACAAACATTTCTTTGCAATTATTGCTAATGTCGTTTTTAGGTTAAGGTGCAGCTCATGGTGAATTGTTTTTATTTGTCTTTTAATTAATAATTACCTCGATCCAAAGTTTTGAATTTTCATTGTATTAGGTTTATGTAAATATTGAATTAATATTCCTTATTTCATGAATGTTACTCAATGAATGATAAAAAAAAACTCACTATTTCAGTCTGATAACTAAAACGATGTTAGATGGATCTGGGATATATATATATATAGATATATTATTCTACATAGGATTTAAGTTACTAAATTTTCCATGAAGAAATAACATGATAGTGCCCGTTGCCAATGGTATTTAAGGTTGTTACGCTGTTACACGTATCTACAACGTCTCGATAGAGAAAAAAACCTATTACGTTTAGTTTCAATCGGAAAGCTCTAAGCAATCAAGAAACAAAGTAGGCAATCTATAAAAACAGTAATAATCAAAGGAATTGTATATATGTCAGGTATATTTTTTGATCTTGTGATTTGACATTGATAATATATTCACGCACCATTATCACCTGTCTTTCTACGTCATATGAATCGTACTTTTTAGAGAGGCGTTTGTCTTTAAAGAATTAATTGCATATTGCCTAGGGTTTCTACAAATAAGCACAGGTATAATTGATATCCGTAAAGCGATAATATGCGCGGTTTGTAACACATTTTAGTAATGCAACACATTAAGTCATCCGTGCATAAAGTTGACGTAATTGACGTTCGCGAACCTATATCGTTTTATGTCTTGAGCAAAACGCTTGCCTTCTTGAAGGTGAGACCCGTCGTTTGCGAGATGTCGTCACTCTATTGCTTTCTTGGTCTCCTTCTTCCGTGCTTCCCATCGACAATTTTTCATTTACGTAAGTAGAAAAAGTTTTGTTTCGCCGTACGACATGATCAATCCAATAAGGGAATTTTAATAAAATGTTATAAAGTTATACGGTTCACAGCTCCTTCGCATTCATCGCTCATTCATTATCCAAATTTCGAAGAATTGCCATTTTGGTAAAGCTGTCATATTTTGATATACTTTTCAAGGTAATTATAACATAAAACGATAATTAAAGCGGATAACATTATATCATATATCATTCGAAAAATTATTGTCATGTGTTCATTGATTTTAAATGAGTTTCTTAATAAATAACAAAATTGAAAGATACCTTGATGATTTCGGGACCACGTGAGGAAAAGTGACAGTCAAGTAGAACCCTAGAGATATAGTCTACATGTATATCATTCCAGGAAAGTCTAATCCGAAAGCTCCTAATGATGACTTAATTAAGTAATAATAGCAGTGAGGTAATTATATACAGTCAGCGAAAAGTAGAACATAACTATTAATTGAAAGTATAACAACTTATTATTCCTGTTTACTAGAAGGAATATAATTACCCGATACGAAAATGTTGTTGTGGCAACGTGGCTCAATTACTTTTTAAACAATTCGAATATGCCATAAAAACTATTCTTGATTTAAATAAAGTATAACCTTTCCTAATATGATTAAATATCGACATATATAAAACATTCTTATGCACCACAAACAAGATATGACGTCGCCAAAACAAATATCGGTGTAGCAATCTTCTCAATCTTCTCAATTTCTCCACTTTGTTGATGGGCACTTAACGATTTACTTTTTTGACTTGCATCAAAATGTCTATTCGGAAGTTGCAAGCAAGAAACCCAGAAAATCTATTGCAAGCAAATATATAATCTCCTACAAGAATAAAGATTTCATTAAATCAAATGTTTGTAATGTTATTCCCTCACAGATTAGTTTACCGAGACTAAATTTAGACAAATATACATTGGTTGATACATTATAAACACAATCCTAGAGTAAAATAATCGTTTCGACAAAAAATCTTTGTACTGTTCTGAAAAAGTTGCAAGCAAGGAAGAGCTGCTACAAGAATAAACATTTCCCCGAATAAATCGTTGAGTGCCCTCGTTTGTTCTATCACATACTAGCAAACCTGTCGCGTTTATTTCCCGTTTATAATGTGCTATAGTTTAAAATAGAATTATAAGGAACCATTCGGTACCAAACTACTTTAAATCTAGCAGATAAGAGCCGAGAAGAGCTGCTGCAGGAATAATACTAAACACGAAAAAAGCGTTTAATGCTCTAAGGGGTTCATAGATACTTTTACTAAGAAAAATTCCGCTTGCGGCACGTACGAATAATTAGGCCCTGCAGAATTTGCTCATTTACTGCTCATTTAATTGAGGAAACTCCCACGTGTCACGTCGTTACAGTGAACTTTGTGCCATGGGGAATAGTCAGGGTGGGTGATATTGTTCTCACTGTCTCAAGCGGCTTAATTGAACGACTTGCTTTACTATGATCTAATTTCAAAATGATTAAATTGTTTTCTTTCTCTTTTTAAATTAGAAGGAATTTATATCACAAAACAATTCGTGAAACAGGTAACCATGGAGAGACAGCACACACGTGTAAGGCATATCGTTACATGTATTGAGGATAAAAATGGTCTTTTGCGTAATTTATATTTACAAACGTTGATGGAAAGTATTACTTAAATTAGTTTTACTGGAACCATGCCGCATTAATAATCTGGAATCACATCCAATCAAGATTATGGATTCACCAGATACTTGAAAACATATTAGAATAAAATCACAAGTTTGCCTGCGTTGCAGATGGGACATAAATGCAATTATGTATATGGACCTTAACAAAACAGATGTTTGTGAATGGATATATTATTTGAGGGTTAATTTGGTTATATCAGTATCTAATGACACATACTACAATCATTCGAACCTTAAGAAATAAGAAATGAGAAACAACAGTGCCAAAATACTATGTAAGTCGGACAATGATTAGATACTGAAAGCATCAGACCAAACGTAGCAACACAAATCTCAACATGACAACGTCAACTTCCGGTTTCCATGACAACCAAAATACAACATGGCCGACTATCCTTGCAAACGAGACGGCACAATGGGAGTACACGGAAGCACCATCGCAACCTATAATCATTGTCATCAACGACACGGAACGCTATTTCCTATTGATTCTTGTCTCCGTTATGATCCTCCTCGGTACGTACATCAACGGATTTACTATACTCGTCATCAGCACACAGAACCGCTTCGATAAACCCGAGTACACAGTCAAAGTCATGTTCGCCTTGACCAACATGGGCATCCTCGTGTTTTTCAGCTTGGCACAGGTCATACCCCGCCTACTCATAACGGACCAAGGCCAATACCCCATACTCGCGTGTCGGCTCTTTTCCGTGCTTGGTCTCACCTTGCTATTCATGAGTATGTCCTCTACGGCTATAGTCAGTGTCACGCGCTATTTACAATTCTGTCGTCCTCTCCTCTACATGGCCCACGTGACCCATCGCACTATTTACGACGCCTTCGCTTTGGCGTTCGCAGTGGCCGCTCTGTATACATCGGCGACTGAGATATTCATTGGTCGCCATTTTGTAGTGCATGCCTTGGTGTGCCAGCTGCCTCAGACCAGCGTCAATATATTTACATCCAATGCGCTGTTTATGGTGTTACCGCTGCTGGTGATTATATGGTGCACGCATCGGATACGGAGGGTTATAAGGGAAGTTACGAGCGAGGGAGGAAGAAGTATTGCGGGATTGGCGAGTGGTACGCGGCATAGAAGAGCAAGTACAATGATAAAGCCACAGGGTAATAAGCAAAGGCGTAAGATGACACATGAATCCATGGTGCGTAGTGAAATTAGTAATGTATCATCAGATCGACAACAGGACAGCGCTGCGTCCGGGCAACACCGATGGGCAACGACAAGAAATGCGAATCTGCTCACAAATTCCGACAGAACAAAGAAACAATGTCATCGCGAAACGAACCGACCCGGTTCGATTGAGCAAGACCCAAGTATTAATACTCCAATGAAACACAAACAGACGCAATTGAGTACAGCATATCGGATCCACAACAAAACTAGCCAGTCGATTGGTTTTTATACCAATGAGTTAGTACGAAACAAGCAACATGTTTTAAAGCATCAATATGATGAGAAACCCCAACAGTCGGAGTACATACAAGGTCCGCTTCATTCCATTTCCAGCCAACTAGATCAACCCAGTACAAGCCATGCATCTCAGTCGGATAGCATTCCTTTGGAACAGGCTGATACCAGCCAACGGTATGCATCTAGTACAAAACCAATAGTCAATCCTGGTACCCGTGAGGATAACCAACAAGATTTGAAGTCTTTGAACTCTAATAGTGGATCACGACGTTTTACTCAACAAGAGATGGGCACAGAATTCTACCAACGTCGCCGCCATCGTGGTGGTCAACAAAGAGACAACAGGGCCCAGCAGCAGCCTATAGCTTGCCCGGGTCCGCATTCAGAGGCTCTGAAGACAATCAAACTGATTATCGTCTTGTCCGGGACGTTTCTCGCTATGCAGTTATTACCGTTTGTAGCGCGACTCATAATTGCTGTTGCTGGACCAGAGATGATCGATTGGCAAGATGGGGAATTTCCTGTTTCCATTCTGGTGATAAGATATATTGATATCATCTATGGATTGTTTTATCCGTGTATTAATCCGGTCATTTTGTTGTACTTTGATAAGGATTACCTGGTGTTCCGCAATTATGCTCTGTGTAAATCGAATGAGGTTGGTGTAATGCGAGAACATAGAGCAATGTCTATCTGAATTTCTTTTAGAAAATCAAAATCACACGACTTAATCAAAAATTAAAAGGTACGACCCAGTATTTGGTTAATGGACAAGTTTAATTTAAAACAAATGATTAGTAGAGCATATATGTGTAAATGAGCGCTAAATGTAGCTGTGTTTGATTATCCGAATAAACATATATATTTAACCTAAATTAACTCCACGGTTTTCTTGTTATGAAGCTTCTTTGCTTATGCTAAACTGCAGTGGTTCATGTGTACTCATTTCATTACATTGGCAAAACATGATATACGAATTACGTTACCGGTTTGGACTCTTCAGCTAGATTCCAAGTGCGGATTCAATTACTATAAAACCATAGGTAACAATGCATAAATATTATAGATTAGGGGCTGACCACACAAAGTGATATGTTTAAGGTATCAGATTAATCCAATCTTCTTACATTTATGCCAATACATAAAAACGGCTCACAATACGCAGTTAACCATAGACTACATTAAGTATTATTTGTTGAAATCACTCGTCGCTCTCTGCGTTTTAAAATCGCAAAAGGCGATTCTATGTCACTTTCCTTTTTATATAAAGCGCGCTTGGCTATGTCAAATAATTCTAAGTATACAAAAGTCGGTGATCATCGCTTCCGAACATATAACTGTACCGAGGGTTCCCTAAACGATTGAATAATATGAAAAGATATGAAATCACAATTACCAAACTTTGCATCGCTTTGTCCTACGTCAGGAAAAAAAATATTGTACATTCTTTACATTTGAAAAATCACCAAGCGCGAAAAACGTCAGGTTTTAAATAACATTTTCAAAATAATCATATAAACCTTTTTGATTCGTAATTACCAGTTTTATTCATTTCAATTATTTTTATGCCTTAAGGGTACCGCTGGTAGCATCCGTATTGCCTGGATCCTCAAAATTTATAGAAATATCCCACTCGGCACGGGTCGTCCATAGTACGTCGCATTTGGTCGTGACGTTGAGAGGACGACCTACGTTGGGCCCGTATGAAAGTTTTCCGGACGCCCTTTTACGTCCCGGCGTCCGTAGATCGTAATTATTACGTCCGATTCGGACGCGACGTCGCTGCAACGTCTTTTCTACGTCCGCGACGAATAAGGACGTCCGGAAAAAATTCATACGGGCCAAATGTAGGTCGTCCGCTCAACGTCCGTGGACGTCTTGCCGAGTGGGTACCGTTCCTGGATATACACCATTTATACTGAACCCTGACATTTAAAGTATATCATGATTTTGTCGTACTTATGACAGTTTTGGTTTTGCATGACAACTTTCTTAACATTGAATGTTTGAACAAGTGGTGATACGTTCTTTTGTGGTTAGCCATTTGATTATTGGTTCTTGGTTGAATCAAGAAAGAAACTTTAGAGAACTTTAGAGAACGATGCTGATTTTAGAATCAATAAAAGGCACAGGTTTAATGAAACTGAATTTTGAAATCGTAACACGATCATATTGTCGATTTCGACGCAATTGCACCATATTGTTTATATAAATATGACAATAATCGAGTCATTCGAGAATTATTCGAGAATATAGGATGTCATCTCAACAACTGTCATCACAATATCTAAATATACCAATGCATAATTGTTTTAGTTAGAAAATTAAAGCATAATGAAGTACGATTCTAGACTTATCATATTATCTCTTTTTTGACGACCGAACATTGCCTAGCTGTCTTATGACATAATATGATTGCTTATTCTATTTACAGTTTCATTGTCACTGTGGTATATAACAGAACATATTAATTATGATTGCATTAATAGAATTTTCTAGTCAATGTATATGTACATATATCAACTGTTTTTGCTTATTAAGTATATTATCATAGGCACAATCATGCTATCAATGAAAATAGGCCACTGACTGAAAAAATGTAATGGACGACAATGTAATATAAATCGTTTTCAGATTATCTTTCAAATGATAAGATGCAATCCCTCGATGGTTCATAAAAAATATTCAAATTTCTATTGCATATTAATATTAATTATGGACAAAGACCACCATTTTTGTTCAAAGTTGGTTTGCATAGATTTGAATGATGCTGGTCAATGTAGATGATGTACCACCAGAAAATCATGTTGATTATTGTAATTTTAAAAGGCTCACTGATATATATGTTATTTAGCACCAATTAGGTAATTAGCCCCGCATTACTGCAGATATAACTATGCATGTATGCAGACAGGATGATTTGGTAGAAAATAAACAGTATGTGAGTAAGATATTGATAAAGTTTTAATAATAATAATGAGTGGAACTCGGTTACGGTTATTCTGATTCTAAGTTGGGACTGTAGAATAAAGAATGTAACGTTTATGCCAGTTTTCAAAATTTGTTTCGTAACATTTACTGTAATGATAACTTTTTAGATTGTCATGCAAATGGGAGGTCTTGATGTCAAACCTAAGTGCAATGTGGAAGAAAGTGTCCATACTGATAAGTGTGTGTTTACTCAATTGTACAAGTGCCGGTAAGTTTTTGTACTATATACATGCATTAAGTAACAATTTGTGAACGATAAATTGAATCGATGAAATTTGTCTATCTATAGATTATGCTCTCTTGTCTACTTGTAATGGCTCGGCCGCTAAGCGGGTAGCTTTCAAAATATGTGTTAACCCATACTTTTATTTAAATAGGTAGTTAAACTTATTTTTGAAAAAAAATGTGTAGCGATATGGTCGGGTATATTGTTATGCTGTCTTGGTGCTTCAAGACTGACAGGTCGCTCACTATATTTCAGCTTTCGACCAGGAAAATTTAAGAATCTGATTTTCGATAACCTACAACTGACGTAAATACAAGTCTTATGACAAGGATTTTTAAAGCATTTTTATTTGCAATATGAGTATTTAGCACAGCTGTTTTATAACATTAACGTGAGGTTTTAGTTCCATCATATGAATCTATCAACTGGTATGATGAATTAAGCATTGTTAACTAACCTGCCGTCGGCAGTATTTCATTTTCACAAGCTCCTAAGTTTCTCTCGTGACAGAGAGTGACGAAGTGTAAGGCTGCCTTCTGAGCACTACTTTATCGTATTTAGTCTATAAAAGGTTGAATGAACTACACACAGTTGATACACAATACATTCCAAAATTATTTATATTCCTATAAAGATTAAAACTTGTCTTCTATGTATTCTCTCTGTTAGTTTCTTACAAGATAAGAGCGCTCAGAATGTTCATAAACGGTGCATGAATAGTCTTATGAATTTATCAGGTCCAGGTCCAATCGTGCAGTGTATCGCAGTATCACCTGATCGAATATTTATTATATTTTAAAATGTTTCGAAAAGCTATGTTTGTGGTGTTAGCCATATCCGTGTGTGGATAATTGCCGGTGGATCAACAGAGCACGTAATCATTTCCTCCTGAATGTCAACACATTTCTATTACGAGCATAGCATTTCATGACAAGTGTATTATGTGTCCACACAATATATTTATGGGTTATAAACATTGTGTTATTGCGGGATAAGTAGAATAAGCAAAACAACTGAACCTGCATAATTTGTAGGACCGTGTCGAGAAGGTATGTTTAATTGTCCTTGGAGTGGAGAAGAGTGTATACCTTATAAATGGCGTTGTGATGGCACCATTAATGATTGTGATGATGCATCGGATGAACAAAATTGTGGTAATTATCCAGTCTTTCTTATATGAATTAAGTTTTTGGTGTTCACGTATCCATAATTGTTTAAGATGTGCTTCTCAAAATGTGAAAAATGTTTAATGAATATTCAACTTTTTGATGTGTGTTAGTAGAATATTCAAGCACTATAAAAAGCAAATAACATTATAATGAAACAAGTAACAGTATTTATCTGCTTAACATTTACAAAGCCAGCTTTGAGAATGTGTCGTTAATCATGAACTTGTTTTTTTTTTTAATAATATGAAAGATAACAATAAAAACTTAACAGTAGCTCAATAAGATGAAGACAAACACGTTCATATGCATTGTCAGTATGTATTTTGTTGTAGATCCATGCTTAGTGAATGAATTTCAATGCGCTAGCAAAACACAATGCATACCTTTCGAGTGGCGTTGCAATGTCGTCGTAAACTGTGATGATGGCTCAGACGAAAAACAGTGCGGTAATGATACTATCATTTCAAAACATATTTAATTATTTTTATTAAATGCATTTTTTTTTCAAAATAAGTGTAGTGTTTGTTTTTATATGAATGATTTATTTGAACGTTTTTATTTGAATGATTTAAATTGTAGCAGCTGCAGTCCTATTCGATATTTCAAATATCGCATCACAGTTTGAGGTAGTTCGGCTAAAATTCTGCTGTTTTTTCCTCCAGAGTATTTTGATGTTCAGTGGATGATAATGCTTGGTTAATGAATTGATGGATATTGATGTGATTGTTAAGGTTATAAATCATGATTGTTAAGTGTGTTTATCCTTATAAGCTTTTTTCTTTAAGAGAAAGGTTTTGTTGGAGCCAACAGTTTCCTTGCCAAGGTGGTGTATCCCGCAGCCAAATGCCAACTCGGCGCATGTTAAGTTCGTGTGAATAATAAACACATGTTTTAATTGATGCGATTCTTATGTGATGTATTAGCTTCATGATATATTTTCAGATACAAGGCATTTATTTTAAATGATCGGGCCTCAATTTAACACTACAACATTTATCCTAGTTTATATTTTCTAGAAGAAAACACTTGTAGAGTTAACCAATTTCAATGTAGCACTGGACAATGCATTGATTTAAGAGGACGTTGCAATATACATCGTGATTGTTTGGATGAAAGTGATGAATCTAATTGTGGTAAATATCATATTTTTTTTACTATACAGAATAGTTTTCCCATCATTACGTAACATATCTAATCAAACTGTTAATCGTTTATAAATATAAGTGCTTTATGAATAAGACATAAATGAGCCCATACGATGGATACGACCTCAGTTGAACGATGATAATACATATATACATATATAATTTTTAGAGAGTAATACATGTACCAATAACCAATTCCGATGTAAAACTGGACAATGCATCAATTTGCGCAATCGCTGTGATCGACATAGACATTGTCCTGATAATAGCGACGAATCTAATTGTGGTAACAATAGAGGATATCTATTACTAAGCTACGAAGAACTGTTTTTCGAATATATGCAACATATAATCATTTAGCCATTTTCATAATTTATAAGGCCAACTGACTAAAAAAGCAATCGATTTGATGAATCTATTTATTCTTAGATTTCGAAATGTGATTTTATATGATTAATATCGTTATTAGAAATTCAATGTTAAAATTCAATAATTTATAAGCAAACATTTAAAAATATGCAAAGCGAATATGAAAACAAATATTTATAAGATCATACCATGTTTTATGTGTTTTAGCTTATGACTGTAGGGGCCCGGCCTTCCTTTGCCGTCATGAACACTTTTTTCTAAATTGTATAGTCCGATGCAACGACTACAATGATTGTGGTGATGATTCAGATGAACAGAATTGTCATAGGTTTATGTTTGCACGTAGTATGTGATGTATCAGTCAGTTGAGAGTTACAACACATCTTATTCATTATTACATTCATGATTACAATTAAAATTGTATTTATAATTTAAAGTTAATTAAAAAGACAAAGTATTGTTCGTTTATTTTTTAAATATATCTTCACATTTATTACCGTGAATTATATTTACCTATTACTTTGAATATCAGTTGCATCAGTTGCAACATCAATATTTTCTTTACTAACTATTATTCGTCAAAGACTTATTTTAGGCAATGCAGACTTATCATAAATCAAATCAAGGTTTAATTACTTGATAGTTATGTGAGATGTAGGTTCAACAATTCATAATTATTCTTATTAAAATATGCTCGCCAAGTTAGGCAAGCACAAAAGCCGACAAAACAGCAAGAGAGTTTATTTTATTCTCAAAACTAATCTTTACTGTGACATACAGCCACCTGAACCTCAACATTGCATAATATTGATGATGGATGCCTTATCGTTATCGATATATTTTAGTATTCCGATTTTAAATTACTCGAAAGTTATAAATACCTTCTATATACAAGAATACCTTTCAGAATAATTTATATATTGTTAACGACTGATTTGTCCAATTAGATAAATATCCAAATAAATCAGGTTGCATGATGGATCATTTCCCACATACAGATAATAGCGAATGCATCACAATATGTACTTAATATTATTTCATAATTCACTTTCAAATACGTCCAATCCAAAGGCGTCAACAAGGTGTTAAGTGACGCTTGAACATTGCTTGCAGAATACCACCCACATTCGTTGATCTGCAACCAAAAGATTTTTTGGCCGACACCAACCTTTGCGATGAAACAGTCCCATGAGAACAAGCCTGTAACTTATATGATTTTTTGGCTTCAATGATAACAGCTTGATACTACGTTTGAAACAAGCTTGAAACCATGAGCTACCACTCAGCAAAATTGCTCATAAAACTAGTGTAAATTTCAAGTAATGAATGCATTTTCTTTTCTTTTATGATAATTTAGTGTCATGTTTGATGAATGATGTATTTCATTGTAAACATGGAACATTTTGCGTAACTGCTACAGCGCGCTGTGATGATATAGACGACTGTGGCGATTTTTCGGATGAAACGGGTTGCGGTAGGCTCAGATCAGAAAATTCTACTCATACAATAAACCAATAAACTTAGAACAGTCATTCAGTACTCGTTTCATTAACTTGCGATTAAATAAATAGAATAATATTATGTACACAGACAAAAAAGAAATAGCAAACAATTAGTTTATTTAAGAAAGAGCCATTTTATTGAAAATATAATAATATAAAAATCATCAATGATAAAATGTCCAAACTCTGATATATTAATAATAATAGCAATCAAGCAACTCAATTAATTAGCCCCGTTTAGACCGAATTATCTGCAAACGGAATTTTATGTATATACGAATAAAATATTTTGTTTTAGAAAATTCGTTGTGTTCATCCAATTATTTTCGTTGCCAAAACGGACAATGTATTTTGCAAAGCAATCGGTGTAATTTAGAAAAAGATTGCAATGACGAAAGTGATGAACAAAGCTGTGGTAAATACGACAATCCGTTCACGTTTCAATAAGCAATGATTTCAATATGTGTTTGAGTTGTAATATATATTGTTTTACGCGATGAAACTCATTGCAATATATTCAGTGAACATGTTAACTTACTGATTCAAATATGTTGAAAGGTTTTATTATTTAAATCATTTAATTTTTTTATAAAGCAAAAAATATATGAGCAGCATTAACAACAAAGTATACACTTACTTACTTCTAGAAAACCATATATGCCCAATAAATAGTTTTCAATGTGCAACGGGGCAATGCGTTGATTTAAATGCACGCTGTGATGCAAATGATGATTGTCCTGATGGCACTGATGAAATTGACTGTGGTAAAATGTATTTTCTTGCAAAAAATATATATCCCTTAATTTGCTATTAATTAAAACGACATTATGATTATATTATAATGAATAGAAAAAATGTTCTAATTGTGAAAGATAATTAATAGAAAAAAACAGGAAAATATGCAAAGCAACTTTGATTTTTTTAAAAGTTTTTTTAACCATCCTTTCTCAGCATCATGTTTAAATGCCGATGCTTTCCAATGTGCACACGGAAAAGCTTGCGTGTTTGCCACAGCGCGATGCAACAAAAATAATGACTGCGGTGATGATTCAGATGAACTGAATTGCGGTCAGTATATATTTACACGTATTATTAGATAAAAAATATAATCGTTATCTGAGAATTCATCATTCTTGTTACTCGATTTTAACGGTTTATGTATAATTCGACACGTACTTTGTCTTTAATCTTCTGAAAATTATCTTTCGGGACGAGATAATTTCAAAGCTAATTGTAATTCTTGATATGATGTGTTATGATGCATCTATTGAAATTCGTCATGCTGACAATATGATCAATTGAACTTTTTAAATAACTATCGTTCATTGCCTGTTCCATATGCATTTAATAGAAAAATCAACTTGTCCTTCCAAATACTTTCGGTGTGAGAGCGGCCAATGCATAAATGAAACCTTTATGTGCGATATCCAACAGGATTGCTTTGACGGGAGTGATGAGACACAATGTGGTGAGGATTTATATTGTCCTATGGAATTCGTATAAATACATTTTAATATAATGATTACCATTTGTGGTGGAATTAAACGTTATGAGAGAGCATTGTCCAAGAGGTAGTTTAATAGCGCCTTCCTGATAAATATCAAGATCCCTGGTTCAACTACGACTCGATTTGTTTGTTGAATATATTTTGTGTTCTCTGATACCAGCCTATAGAACTGCTTGTCTTCCTTTCTCGGAAACCTCAATTATCTTATTGCCAACTTATTTTTAGGTAACGTTTCCATAAATTCATAAATATAATCAGCTGTATGGATGAATAATATGATTCTTGAGAGAAATCGCATGATGGAATGTCATGGCACTATTATATCGTTTTTGGGTGATTTTATTTATGTATATTACATTCTCTTTCCAGATAACCATAAATGTCCAAGTGAAAAATTCCGGTGCGCAAACGATCAATGTTTAGACTTTTCAAAGCGGTGTGATAACATTGGCCATTGTTTAGATAAAAGTGATGAATCGAATTGTGGTAAGTATATGATTCAGTAAACGATAAAAAATTACGATTTTAAGATGTGGCAATGACATACTATAACACGACATGAAAAACTAACGTTTTTCTTATCTTAAATAATTTTGTACATGCAACAGCAAGAAAAAAAAATAAAATAGTTGGAGGTAAAACATACGATCTATGACTGTGTCTTTATTTTATCAATTGATTAATTTCTTACTACATGATTAAATAAAATGCTAATATCACTGGTTGTCAATTCATAGTACAAAAATGTACATCTACAATTAAACATGCAAAAAACATCCTTTTTTTTGCATATCATGAAAATGATTTGTGCTGGCATTATAGCAATATACATGAACATAAACCACATCTGCTTGAACTTAGATATTAATATATGTTTATAATTCAATCGTTGTAATACAGGGTATGATAAAAGCTCCTAAATTATTATTTTTTTTCGGTATACGGATATTGATTACTATTCTTTAAGCTTCATGTTTTGATGGATCCATGTTTCATTGCAAACATGAGTTTTACTGCTTGTTGTATTCAACGCGTTGTGACTCGTATGATGATTGTGGTGATGGTTCTGATGAGATTGATTGTGGTTTGAATAACATATAATACCTTATTCTAAATCGTTATTACATTGACTTAGAAATGATTAGCGTTGTTTAGCCAAGCAATTTAATTTTCATATCTTCATTTTATAAAGCTAGATATATTGCATACCGGCAATGATTCTATTTTTTAAAAAAACATGATTTATGGTTTGCAAACAAATGTTAAACATCAAATTGATTTAATCAGATTGCAAAATTAATGGAGTAAGGGTCCCTTTGAATTATCTTAATATTTCCTCTTTTTGCAATATGTTATGTTTTGAAATTGCTATTTGAATATTGATAGTTAGTGCTACTATATTTAAGGAATCTCATTATGTCCTTCAAACCTTTTTCGATGTAACAATGGACAATGCATTGATAAACATCAAGTTTGCGACGACTATGCAAATTGCAATGACCGAAGTGATGAAACGTTTTCTCAGTGTAAGTCAGTTTTATCTATTGTTTTTAATAAATCATCGATAAAAAGTGCAATTTATTTATACATGTTTAATAAGCCGAAATGTCCATGTGAACATTTGGAAAAGGCTCATAGACGAATAAAATACGTTTATAAATGTCTATTTGTGCTGGCAGATGGTCATTATTCAATGTATGAAGAACTCAGTGATAGAAAAGTAAACACACCAAACTACGAGTTTATCAATAATAATCAAGTTATTAACACTTTCACATCTCCATAGGTACACTTACAAATACGACTTACTTAATCGTTGGCGTAGTTATTACCGTGATCGTTATAGTGGGTTTGCTATTGTATATTGGAATTCATGCATACCGGGAAAGAAAAGGAAACAACAAAACAACTAACTCTACGGAGAATGAAACGGATCACGTCCATGATGAAAGGGCTAGGATACCTTCGTTCTCCAGCATTTACGATGAAATTGAAATGTACCAGTGCGTTGGAAGGATCAATGAGGACATTCGGCCTATAAATGCATACACCGTTTTAACCCGAGATCCATACGGCTATAATGAATTGTATGGCGTTCATCGAGTCCCCACTGCAAAGAATCCGCCGCAGCATGATGATACCAGTGGTCCTACATTGAGGATCCTAAGGACATGGATGTCACTTCCAGCTGATTTGAATAAACAGAAGGAGCTGGATGAATGCTTGATGGAACGACCTGACTATGTGGACATGCTACCAAATAGAATAGAAGTGAGAGAGACTGAACATAAAGACATACGCATGAACAAGGGACTTTCAAAGAGCATGAATTATGTGTTATGTCAAAGTAAGAATACAAGCGTCAATGGTCCCTGTTAGGGTAAATAAAAAGCACTCAGTTTAATGTTAATGTACATCTTGTAATGTATGGCTTATAATTACTGTGAATGTGCTTCAACAATACGATAGTAACTTTTCATTCATTCATTCATGGTCATTTTAAAGCTTTGGTTATAATTATGTATGTAAATTATCTTATCAAACGTTTTTATTTGAAATTCGTCTATTCAATGTGTTCGTATTTATGATTTATATCTTAAAATAGTGGTTATGTTATAAAGAAAGGCATAAAAGAATGTAATATGTACATTTACAATGCTGCATAATAAAACTATATTCATACATGTATTTAAAATGCTTATAATGTCGTTTCGATCTGAGTTCAACACAGTTCGGATCAAAGCTTTTTTGCCACATCATGAGGTACGATTCTCTCACGCGACGTGATCGAGGGCATGCCATAGAGCAAACGAGGAATAGGAGGAAAAGAATGTAATGGAATGAGAACATCACCCAATAGCCTAGTCTCACCTTTGTGGATGCCAAGCAAGCCGCTCGAGACAGGAAGAGATGGATTTTTGTGTATGCATCTGCAATCGACACGCCGCGCGAATAAATCGATGATAATGCTTGTTATTGAGATTTTGGTTGTAAAAGCCCTTTTATATTAAGATATAAATATATTGGGTATTAATATTAGTTTTCATAAGTAAGTTTTCATAAGTATAATGTTTTCACCGTTATAGATGTTAATCTATCAAGTAATATTCAATTTAGTGATTACCTTATTCATGGAACACTCAGCTAATTCAACTATTGCCATATGGCCCCTTGCATTGAACTATACTACTACACAAGGATTATCCAATAAATTATACAAACAGCTATTACTATTCAAGAAGTATGTGAATGCAAACAACAAGGATACCAATTTTATGGAACTGCGATGGCCTCAAATTTGGATGAAAAGTGACGCATTAAACAATATAAGAAATCAGCAATTTTTATCAATGAAGGAAGAGTACCAATTGAACAGTATATCTTATTAAGCACTAATAACCCATTTTAAACAATCAAATACAAAAAGGACATGTCTCATTGTACTTTTGATAACAATTTATCCTAATCATAATTTATACTGCACATTAATCATTTGACAAACACCTTTAGTTCATGAAATTCTTCCAACCGTAAATAGTTGAAGTGTGAGTAAATCGATCGCTGTTTTTAATCATAAACCCAATTTGTTTGACTAAAAATACATATATCATTAAAATTGCACAATTTTACACCCACCCAATAATGTATAAAACCAATCTCTTGCGATGTTGATATCTAATTTGGCGTTTTTCAATACAGTGAAATGTGTTATTTCAGTTAAATTACTAAAGGAAACGTTACATTACGATTAAACATTTGTTTGTACTTGCAGTTTATGAGTATTTATATTCTTATAAGCCATTTTATCAATCATGAATTTCATGAATTTTTGTCTGGGTAACGAATAAGTATTTACAAATATTGTCTAAAAAAAAAACAAGTTCAATGTATTCACTTTTTAAGAATGTACTCATTTGGTGCCCTCCATATAATTAAAGACATTTGTTCATAAGGGTATGTGTCCATGGCGAAAAGCTAGCATATTATTTCACTTTTTCTATAGAAAACTTTGAAATGAGTCCTTTAAGATGAGCACATTTGCTTGCATTTCCGCCGTGGAAACACGCCCTAAAAGTTTAAATTGTATTTTGATAAACTTCCCTAGTAACAGTATATAAATGGTTTATCAGATTGCGAGTCCTATCGTGTTTTTCACCAAAAAATCCTGATATTTCTTTGTATCAAAGTAAAAGTATGCCATTATATGTAATATAGCAGCTTGTTGCAGTAAAAGTGAAAAAATGAACGTTATCGAGCTGGTGCCTTTATGCACGGAATCCTTTAATTACAATGCTGTGATTTATTACATAAATGCAATAAGCGGGTCAATATCTGTTTAATGTGCTCGCAGGGGAAAGCATGGTAAGTGTCACTGCTGTATGTGATCGTTTGAAATAATCATTTAACTTAACAAATCTTATTATTACTTGAAAATCATGTGTTAACTAAAAAAATTGTGACGTTTTTATTTTTATCTTTTCATTTTCTAAAACGCAAACTGTGTCTTAAAGCAAGCTTATACATCTTTGAATTCATCTTTATTAAGAAGTTTGGTATTTAGGTTTATCTACATAATATATTTATATTTAAACCATAGCAAACAATTATTATTTGATTAAACTGATACAACAACATTGAATTTCGATAGATGATTTGAGATAGAAAATATTCATATATTTTATAAAAGGTTGGAATAATTTTTTGTGTGTGCTTTTCTAAACTATTTTGTAACTACATTACTCATCCATGGTCTTTCAGTGCACAAGAACCTTTCAATGATAAACTTATAAGTATTTCCAAATTGAAATAGTGTTGATAGAACGCTTGGTTATTATAATTCATGTTTTATGCTTATGTATCAATTATTTTTTATGATTCATTTCATAATAGTTTTCTTTGTGTCAGCATTTGAAGCTCATTAAATCCTACTGACTTCATCATTTAATATCGCAGTCATTCTGGCCAGACAGTTATGGTTAACTCATACCCGGCCTTAAGAGTTTCGGATTATATAACCTAAGCCTGAAAGCGTTCACTGGCATCTTTGAACCGGCTATCAGAATAAGACATTCAAAAAAGACATTCGAACTGGAAACGCGAATCAAAAATTAGAATCAAATACTTTAATAGAACATTTGATCAGGAAAGAGAAACCTAATTTGATAACTCGCAAAAATTTTAAAAAAAATCGTAACTTCAAAAACAACTACCAAAAATGGCTGCAATAGCTTCTTCTTCTTCTTCTTCTTCTTCACACGCACGCGCACCTGCTTTTCTTTGCGTCATCATATTGCCGTTTATGACGTCACAATGCAACGCGATTCTATTGCATTTATGGGACTGGCTAGGGCGATGCGTCTCTATACTGAAACGATGACGGGTTTACGAATCCCCCTGTGACCATTTCGGGTGGTGCAGATAATTCGTCCAGGTACTTCGGGGAATCATACTCAACAATCTATATAAGTATTTGATTTTCTGAGAGGTGTTTTTCTTTTAGAGATATTAAAACCCAGAGGGTACCTACTAATTAATGAATCCGGACAAGAGAAAGGGAATAGTAATTCAGAAAGCCCGAACGGCGCAAGCAAAGTGATTCGTTACATATTGGTATCATTTGGCAAGAATCATGTGTACGCCATTCTTTTCATCACACAAAATTGGCTATTTAAATCGTTTAATCAAAAACATGCAAAGTCTAATAAACCGATTGTTGGTTTTCGTATATATATATATATAAACAAACCGTTGCCCTTTTTGCTTTTTCTAGGTGTGCACAAATGCCATCATTCTTTCTGTTCCGAAATTTCCATGGTGCCAAATAGAATCTTTCCATTCACTCCCATTTATCAACTAGCGGCTAATTTCGTTTCCATATGTAATTTGCACGATAAGCATCCTTTTCTCTAGACATAGCGTCTCCAGAATCTTAACCGCTTCAAAAGCCATCCCATTTTAAATATAATCCCATCCTTTAGTCCGATGTAAAAGCATACATTCATAAAATTCATTGTTTTTTTTTATTTTGTTATAACCACTTTTCTCCGTTTCCAGGTATGTACGAATGGGAACCTTACCATTAGCGACCCTCGAAGACGTACATTTCATCAGGAAATAAAAAAAAATAAGGACTCGCAAATTTCACAAAACCCTTTAAGTTGGAAATTACATTTCAATTTTAATGTTTTTGGGCATAATTATCTGTTCGAGCACCGATAATCATACAATATCCCTGTACTATAATCTTAACGATTACAATGAAAATTATCAATCATAAATTTTCATTCTAGCAACGATATTTCATAAAAGTGTTGCTTTTTTTTTACATATACTTTAGGATTTCCAATATCATTAGACAGGTTTAGTTTCTTCTCAATATCTTGTACGTTAGCAACATGAGTGTGAGAATTAAATTATAAAGCTATGCGACATTTTTAAAAATTATTAATTATGTATAATAGAGACTCATCATGGTTTTAACAATTTATATGCTTTCAGCGTCGCACGGTCGCAAATGTGACTAACTTTTGGGCCGCGCGACTTACTTTTCAAAGTTAGTCGCGCGCTCCGCGACTAACATTTTGTCTGGCAAAATAACTGTTATGCTATTTTCATGTAAATTATATCATTTTGCGCTCGCGCCTTCGGCGCTCGTTTATTGATATCATAGACAATTACAAACTTACAATGAAGTATGCATTTGTGTACATTGTGTAGAGTGTAGTTTAATATGTGAACGTCACAAGTCGTATAATCCTGTTAAGTGCACACATTAAGCATAACAACAATTGTTTTGGTATACGGACGACCTGATTAAGTGTCGGGGGTTGGAATATTGGAAGTTTGATAATAGGTGTTCCATGAAAAGGTATTGATTACATTTTGTTAGGCGTAAGGCGAAAGAAGAATTATTATATGAAATGAGTGCCAGGTGGGGTAGATGGCTACCAGAAAAACTGCGTTGTAACCCAAACTTCCGAATATTGACGTGCATATTTTAAAACAAATATTGCCATCCAATACAAGGTGACCCACGTCAGCGATAATCAAGAGTTTCAAATTCCTTATTTTGATCTGGGACAATCAGGGAATTTCGACTTTTCTCTAATAAAAATCAGGGTATTTTGGTACATATGCATTATAATTTGGTACCGGTACACGTTATGATTTCTCTAAACAATTTATCTCACGCGCTTTTGGCGCTCGGATATTAACGAAATATACTTTTGGGAATCAGGGATTTCGAAACTGACATGAAACTGGTCACCCGTATCTAAAGATTTTGCTCGCGCCTTCGGCGCTCGGATTTTATGTATTTAAACGTTTAGTTTGCAATAAACTACGAGTTTAGATTTGGCCAGTGTCTATCTTATATCACGGAAAAACAAAAGGGTATTTGAAACTGACTGGAGACTGGTCACCTTGTAATAACATGTAAATGTATATTCATTGTTCTGTTAAGAATAATATATTCTATCCATAAATATTCATGCAATACACATTTAGAGCTACCTAGACATTATATAACTAA